>JACGDI010005772.1:1830044-1877364 GCA_014898725.1 Jacaranda copaia
ACGGCAAGGCGGTGATCGGAGCTCGTCGGAGAAAAGGAGAAAGTGGCGATTTTTGCCCCTTTTCGGTGTGATTGCTCGAAATTGGAAGTGGAAGGTGGCATTGGAATCCTTATGACGAGAGGAATAATTTGGTGATAAAGTTTCACTTTTTGGTGGCAGTAGACAGCGGTGGTCCAGCGGTGGCAAGGGGACAGTCTCCTCGTCTCAACGTGGTGATCATCCCAGTGCTTTTGGTCCGTGATTCCGAGTATCCGTTAGTGAGATTTGATATTTATGTGATTGTTGCATGTTATATATATGTATATATATATGCATGCTTATAGTTGTTAGTTTTATCCGGATCGAGCCTTTGAGTTGATATAGGTGTTTTGATGACTATTTTTCTATGCGAGGAATAGGGTTATGGGAGATATGAATTTTGAATTGTGTGTTGGTTAATAATAACTTAAATATAAATTTTGATATCGGGAATCATTATATGCTAAATTATGTTAGAATGGGAATTTGATTAGGAATTTATGCATGAATGTTGAATCTGGAGAAGCTTGACTTGTGGCATATTTTCTTGATTAGGTGATGACGAACTAGGCACCAACTAGCAGTAAGATTAATTTTTGGCTATTGCTATTGGGACTACAAGAGGTGAGGTTCTCCCATCCTGGGTTATTGCCTTGTTTACTTACTCCAAAATTGTTGGAAACCCTTGTGAGGGTTTGCCAATCTAGCATTATATTTCTTATCTGTGGTTAGAACAAGCCCTTATGTGGGTTTCTCTATTATTGAATCGTAATCTGATTTGTATTTAGAATCTGTCTACTATTTGTTATCTGTTATCTGCTTTGAATACCCCTGTGAGGGTTACCTCTGATGTTGATTTTCTTTTCTGTCTGTTCCGGCGCCCAGAACTTAAGTCTGTTATTTATCTATCTCGTATCTATACTGTCTATATTGTATATATTGCCTTGTCGGCATATATATTATCAGCTCTATATTTATTAGCCGTGCTAGCTTATCTGTTCTGTTTACTATTTTCTGTGGCCTTGGCAGCATACTATTTTGTTCTATTATGTTCTGCTATGTTCTGATATGTTACTTTGAAATTGATAGTGCGCTAGAGATTTCCCCCTGGGCATCTATACGAGCAGTTATTCTGTTATCTGTATGGTGGTATGTGGGCTAAGGGCCATATTGGGCGATCTGTTTGGTTATGTAAGGGCAGGCTAGGGATTTTCCCCTGGATATCACCGGTACGCTAGGGATTTCCCCTTGGTGTTAATCATACACTAGGGATTTCCCCCTGGGTATCTGCAGTGTGTTATACAATCCGTATAGGCATCTGCCACATGCCAAGCTGTTAAGCTTAGGTAATTTTTCTGTTTGTTTGGTATAAGGTGAATCTGCATTGCATGTCTTACTATTTTTCTTGGGATGCATATGCTTTGGGTTTGATTTTCCTACATGATTCTGTCTACCTGTAATATGTTCTTAGAGCAATCAAACAGGAGAGTTTTCTATTTGCTTTTCGATACTGTCTGTCTATTTTTTTGAATTCTATTATATTTAGTTTGAAAATGATATCTTATCGAGTTGCATTTCTCCTCGGTAAAAATTGTTGTTATTTATACTTATCCCTCACTAAGTCCTTGGACTTACCCCCCTGTATTTCATAATCTTTCAGATAGGGATGGGCTCTGGTGGACATCAAAATGGAATGACATATATATTGTTGTTTTGTAGTAAGATTGGAGCCGTTATTAAGTATGAAATTTGTAACTATTTGGTTGATCTTATAAACTTTGTGATGTATCTATTTTGTTTGAAGTTTGTAGAATAAGATGAAATGATGGTTTAATCCTTCAGAGACTATAATATGACTTAGTCCTCTAAACTCTTTGGTATTTTCATTTCGTGTATTATTAGGTATTGATGGAATGGTATCAGTATTCATTTTAAGATAGTTGAATGAATAGGCCTACTGTTGAACTGTACTTTGAGAAATAAGTCTGAATTAGAGTAGTACCTCAGCTTAGGTGCTGTCCTTAGAGGGGGCGCTACAGGTGTGGTATCAGAGCCTAGGTTTAGATAACTTAGGTGTGAACGTGTGATAGAACCCTCAGTGATCTCTATTTAGGTTATTTCGATTGTGCACTTAAAGTATTGACGGGATTGCTAAGTTATAGTAGGACCGATAGTTTAGTAGGATCCTAAGGCGTGCTCTCTTATATTGCTTGAGTTTGTTGAGATGAAATATTTAATTATTGTAGGATGGCTAGCGGATCTGATAAAGGGAAGACGCTTGTGGACGATTGATTTGAAAGAGGAAATGAAGAATCTCAGGAAGATTTGCAGGACTTTGGAAGAGAAATATTGTGACCAAGATGAGCATCTTAATCAGGTTCGAGAAGAGGTGCACACTTTGAAAGGTATATTGGATGCTCAAGATTATCTGCATGATCGAGTCATAGGTGATCTCAAACGGGAACGTCTTTGAGTTAATATCATTGAAGCATAGATCTAAGATCTTCGCTCTTTGCGGGCTAACATGGAGGTAACATTTCAGGCTTTGCAGTCTGATTATAGGAGATCAATATAGGTTCCTCACCCAATCATGGATGGGATGGGTCGAGCGTTGGACTACTACTGTAGAGCTATCGATTAGGCCATTAGAGTTAGTCCAAGGATAGACATAGAGGCCGATCCTTTAGGTATTCACCGGATCCTTGCTCTTGATCAAGGACAGGGTCAACAGCAATAAGAGTGAGCTCTGGAACCTGAGGAAGAGCCAGAAGCCGAACCAGAAGAAGAATCAGCAGAGGAGTCTGAGGAGGAACTAGAGGAAGCCCCCAATGCAGATATCAACCCAGAACCTCCAGTCTTAGCGCCTCTTGAGATAGATGATGAAAAAAATCAGTGGATGACAGATGAGGTAAGCGAGCCATCTGATATCATTGATGAGGAGGAAGATTAGATGCGAATTCTGGTGTCATAGTATTTAGTAGGCTGACGGGCTATTTGAATGCTCATAATATTCAACTCTTGTAATTGTAGTAGACAAATTTATGATCATGACTAATATCTTTTTCTTTTTTTCCTTTGAACGTCCTATCATTTTGCCTTTGATTGGATGTTCCGTTAGCATAGCCAATTTTGCTACCTTGGATTGTATATTCGCTTTTGTAATCTGCTGTTGCTAACCTATATTATGCTAATATATGACTCTTAGAGAAAATTATTTAAAATTATTTTTTCTTCTGTTACGAGTTTTGAAAGTTTACTTAATTTATATTGTTTGCTTTATTGAAACCTAAATTATTGAAGGGATATTGAGAATTGGGATGTTGACTTCAACTTTTAATTTCAAGTTGAGATATTCCTGAAATCTTAAGACTGATGGCATTTTGTGACAATGTCCTTTGACCTGCACCACCTTGATTGGATCGGCGAGAAAGACCTCCTAGACAGCGATTTCAAGGCCAACGTGTCCCTAGACCAGGAGTTTCAGCTCATTCTCGAACTGAACAAAGGGAGGAGGTATCATAAACTCCTTCGATTAGATAGCCAATGAGACTTGCATATCAAAGAGAGCCAGAGGTCAACCACCAGCCTATCCCATGGCAGACGATCGAGCCCTAGAAAGATTCCTTTGTTTTTAGCCCCCAAAGTTCCATGGGGAACTAAATAACCGAAAGGCTGAAGAATGAGTGGAAGATCTTGAGGTTATATTTGATTTGCTATGCTACCCTGATGAACAAAAGGTTCGGTTTTCCACATTTCTCCTGGCAAGATCTGCTAGAAGTTGGTGGAAAATGATAGATCATCACTGGACAACCTCAGGAACCTAGAGGACATGGGATAATTTCACTAAGGAATTCATGGATAAGTATATACCTCAGTGGTCAAGCAGTCCAAGAAACGTGAGTTCATGAATTTGATAGAAGAAAATCAGACTGTTAGTCAGTATGAGGCAACTTTTAGCTAGCTCATCCAATATGCGCCTTATGTTCAAAATGATGAAAGCTGAAAAATTCAACGGTTTATCCAACGACTATGGCTAGAGTTGAGATGGGGTCTAGCCATTTTCAATTTACCAATTTTCAACATAGAAGTTAGTAAAGTACTTCAACTAGAATTGGAGCCGCAGAAAATTAGAAAGATCGAAGAAAAGGGTAGAAAGGGAAGACTATCTCCGGTGGACCAAGTGGCACTAGCGAGAAACCATGGAGGCCACAAACTGAGGGTGCAACTCAGAGGATTACTTGAGCCGATGGAATGGTGAATTGATTTCAAGAAAATACACTGGTGATATGTGGATTTTGTGGGTCAGTAGGGCATGAGGAAGCAAACTGTTGGTGGAAACAGGGTAAATGCCTATGGTGTGGTGGTAACTAGCGTCATGTGAAAGATTACCCAGGAGAGAAAGGTTCAATTTCGATAGGAAAAGGAAAACAGAAAATCCAAGCTCGTGCCTATGCCCTCATCGGAGAAGATGCACCAAATCCTAATGAGGTAGTAGAAGGTATGATCACTATCTCCAAAACTCTTGGCAAAGTGTTATATGATCTTGGTGCTTCCCATTCTTTTATATCTATTGAATTCTCTGCAAAACTGAATATGAAACCTAAAACTATGGCATATCAAGTAGAAGTGAGAACACTATTGGGGGTAGGACTAGTCACTAAAATTATGTATCGGGATTGCCTGATTGTGATTGAAAGTCGAGTGTATCCAGCCATTTTATTACAGATGCCTATACAAGGATATGATATAATTCTTGGAATGGATTGGCTGTACAACCACCAAGCACAAGTGAATTATTTCACTAAGTGCATAACACTCGGGGGAGGGATGTTGATATCTTCACATCCTTCCATAGATAAAACCTCTCTGATACCGATCATATTAGCTGTAGAAGCAAGACATATTCTGAATGAAGGTGGGCAAGGATTCTTGGCATACCTCATCAACAAACCTCGAGACACGGTCAGAGTTGAAGAAGTAGAAGTGGTAGCAGAATACCCTGAAGTATTTCCTGAGGAGTTATACTCGCTACCCCCTGACAGGGAAATAGAGTTTGTTATTCATACTCTCCCAGAAGCTATGTCGTTTTCAAAAACTCTGTACCGAATGGCACCTACTAAACTTAAGGAATTGAAGAGTCAGCTACAGAAATTATTAGAGAAGAAGTTTATTAGACCCAGCACATCACCTTGGGGAGCTCCAGTGCTGTTTATCAAGAAAAACGATGGATCTATGAGAATGTGCATCGATTATCAAGAATTGAACAAGGTCACTATTAAAAACAAGTACTCACTACCTCACGTAGAAGAATTATTTGACCTTCTACAGGGATCAAGAATCCTTTCGAAGTTGGATTTAAGACAAGGGTGTTATCAGCTAAAGATTAAAGAAGAGGATATTCCAAAGATGATTTTCAATTCTCAATATGGCTATTATAAATTTGTGGTAATGCTATTTGGCCTAACCAACGCCCCAATAGCTTTCATGGATTTGATGCACCAGATATTTAGACCCTATTTGGATCAATTTGTGGTTATCTTTATTGACAATATCTTGGTTTTCTCTAAGTCCAGAGAAGAGCACAGGAAGCACTTACACATAGTTCTAAAAACTTTAACAGAACATCAGATGTATGCTAAGTTCAGTAAGTGTGAGTTCTAGATAGAGAAGGTAGCTTTCCTAGGTTATGTAATCACTCAAAATGGGATAGAAGTTGACCCTTCCAAGATAGAAGTGATTGTCAATTGGAAAAGACCTGAGAATGTTATGAAGATTCGAAGCTTTTTGGGATTGGCCAGGTACTATCAAAGATTTGTTCAAGACTTGTCCAAGATAGCTAGCCCACTAACTGAGTTGACCCAGAAAAATGATCCATTTGTTTAGAATGAAGAATGTGAGAAGAGCTTCCAAGAATTGAAGAATTGTTTGACTACAACACCTATATTAGCCCTTCCAGATGGGTTGAAAGATTTTGTGATATATACAGATGCCTCATATAAGGGGTTAGAATGTGTGTTGATGTAAAAGGGGCAAGTTATTGCCTATGCATCCAGGAAGTTAAAGCTTCAAGAGGAAAACTACCCTACACATGATCTGGAATTAGCAGCAGTTATCTTTGCACTATCAAAATGGAGGCACTATCTTTATGGGGCTACATTTGAAGTGTACACAGATCACCAAAACCTCAAGTATCTACATTTACAAAAGGATTTGAATATGAGACAACGAAGATGGATGGAATTTTTGGAAGATTATAACTTTTCTATCAATTATCATCCTGGAAAAGCGAATGTAGTAGCTGATGCTCTGAGTTAGAAAGTAGGAATGACTTATTTGAAAGGTGCGAAGATGTCAAAAGAGTTGAAAGTAACTTCTATAATAAGATAAAATAACAAGTTTGGATTACAGGAGTGAGAGTGCAATCGAAACTGTATGAAGAAATTCGGTAAGCTCAAGTGAGGGAGAACTGGATGTTGAAATAGAAAGAGATGACTAAAAGCTTTGTAGAGTTTGAATTCAGCAAAGATAGTCAAGGTATCCTACTCTATAGAAATAGAATCTACGTACCAAAAATGATGAGGGAAAGAATATTAGAAGAAGCACATCGAACAAGATACACCGTGCATCTTGGAGGAATGAAGATGTACCAAGACTTAAAGAAACAGTTCTGGTGGAGTGGTATGAAGAAAGATGTAGCAGATTTTGTGCAGAAATGCCTTACTTGCCAGTTAGTGAAAGTAGATCACCAGCGACTATCAAGTTTGTTGCAACCATTTCCCATCCCAGATTGGAAATGGGAACAAGTGACTATGGACTTTGTGATTGGTTATCGAAGGCCAGAGAAGGTTATGACAGTATTTGGGTAGTGGTAGATCGACTAACAAAGTCCTCACACTTTCTACTGGTTGGAACTGACTACAAGGTTGAGAAATTGGCAGGATTATACATTAAAGAGATTGTTAGGTTGCATGGAATTCCAGTGAGTATTGTGTCGGATAGGGACCCAAAATTCACATCGAGACTTTGGAAGAGTTTACAAAGGCAACTAGGAATAAGATTATAATTTAGTTCAACAGCTCATCCTCAAACCGACAGACAATCAGAAAGAGTTATTTGGATTTTGGAGGATATGTTGTGGGTATGTGTTCTGGACTTTGGTGGAAGTTGGACTCGACATCTACCTCTAATTGAATTTTCCTATAATAATAACTATCAGTCTGTCATTCAAATGGCACCATATGAAGCACTGTATGGTCGAAAGTGTCAGTCTCTACTATATTGGGATTTATTGGAATATAAAGGTACCACTAAAAAGTCTCCAGGGATTATAAGGCCTGAACTAATCCAAGAGGCTATAGATAAGGTGTATATTATAAAACAGCGAATGAAGGCTGCCCAGGTCTGATAGAAGAGTTATGATGATAGGTGGAGAAAAGACCTAGAATTTAAGATTGGCGACTAAGTATTTCTTAAAGTGTCTCCACGGAAAGGGATTAGAAGAATAGGCAAAGGTGGCAAACTAAGTCCGGGATACGTGGGGCTATATGAGATATGCGAAAGAATAGGATCAACAGCTTATCGTCTATTGTTACCCTAAAGTTTAGCCGGGATACATGACATCTTTCATGTGTTATAGCTACGAAAGTATTACCCAGATCCGTCTCACATCATATCATATGAACACATGGAACTAGAAGGCAACCTATCATATGAGGAACGATCAGTTTGTATCATTGATAAAAAGTTTCGAGAGCTTAGGAATCGAAAAATTCCTCAAGTGAAGGTACTGTGGCGCAATCACAATGTTGAGGAAGCAATATCCTGAGCTATTTCAATATTTGGGTGAGAATCTAGGGACCAGATTCTTTTAGGGGGGGAGGTTTGTAACACTCCTAAAATTTTATTTATTTATTCATAAAATACGATTTCATTGTTATTTGAAAATTTTATGAATTTTACATTATTAATTATTTTAAAAGTTTTGTGGGTTAAATTATAATTTTCATATACTTAATTGTGTATACTTTTGATCAATTTGGCGTTAATCATAATTTTCTAAAAATATTAGGGGAAAAATTGTATAATTTAAAATTTTAATTAAAAAAGGGGATGGGGGGATCAAAAATCAGATTTTGGAAATCGGGCACCACTTTCTTCCTTTTTCTTCTTCATTTTTTTCTTTTCCCTTTTTCTCTCTTTTTTTTCTTCTTCTTTACCGAGGATTTGTCATCATCTTCAGTGCATTTTTGGTGGCTTTTTTTTCCACTTCAACCAACCAAATTCTTTCCCTCGCCACAACCAACACTTTTCACATCTTAGAACCACCAACCGGGTAGTGGAATAGTGGCGAATAGAGGAGGACCGAGGCGTGCATGTTACGAGGTTGCTGGGTTTCTTCTTTTTTGGCTACAATTCTCCATTTCGAGGGTAGGGTTAGGAAGATCTTGATGAGAGGATCATAGTAGTACCTTTGCATGGCAATTCCAACAACGGCAAAGCAGTGATCGGAGCTTGTTGGAGAAAAGGAGAAAGTGGCGGTTTTTGGCCCGTTCCGGTGTGTACGCTACTCCGAATTGGAAACGGAAGGTGGCATTGGAATCCTTGCAACAAGAGGAATAATTTGGTGGTAAAGTTTCACTTTTTGACAATGGCAGACGGTGGCGGTCCAGCGGTGGCAAGGGGACAGTTTCTTCGTCTCGATGCGATGATCATCTTGGTGCTTTTAGTTTGTGATTCTAAGTATTCATTAGTGAGATTTGATATTTATGTGATTATTGCATGTTATATATATGTATGCTTATAATTGTTAGTTTTATCCGGGTCGAGCCTTTGAGTTGAAATAGGTATTTTGATGACTATTTTTTTATGCGAGGAATAGGGTTATGGGAGATGTGAATTTTGAATTGTGTGTTGGTTAATAATAAGTTAAATATAAATTTTGATATTGGGAATCATTATAAGTTAAATTGTGTTGGAATGGGAATTTGATTAGGAATTTATGCATGAATGTTGAATCTGGAGAAGCTTGACTTGTGGCATATTCTCTTGATTAGGTGATAACAAGCTAGGCACCAACAAGCAGTAAGATTAGTTTTTGACTATTGCTATTGGGATTGTAAGAGGTGAGGTTCTCCTATCTTGGGTTATTGCCTTGTTTACTTACTCCTAAATTATTCGAAACCCCTATGAGAGTCTGCTAATCTGGCATTATATTTCTTATCTGTGGTTGGAACAAGCCTCTATATGGGTTTCTCTATTTCTGAATCATATTTTGATTTGTATTTGGAATCTTTCTGCTATCTGTTATCTGTTATCTGCTTTGAATCCCCCTGTGAGGGTTACCTCTAATGTCAATTTTTTTTTGTCTATTTTGGCACCTAGAACTTAAGTCTGTTATCTGTCTATCTCATATCTGCACTGTCTGTATTATATCTATTGCCTTGTCGGCATATTTGTTATCAGTTCTATATTCATTAGCTGTGCTGGCTTATCTGTTCGTTTACTATTTTCTGTGGCCTCGGCGGCATACTGTTATGTTATATTCTGTTCTGTTTTGATCTGTTACTTTGAAACCGACAGTGCGCTAGAAATTTCCCCCTAGGCATCTGTACGAGCGATTATTCTATTATCTGTATGGTGATATGTGGGCCAAGGGCCATACTGGGCAATCTGTTTGGTTATGTAGGGACATGCTTGGGATTTCCCCCTAGATGTCACAAGTATGCTAGGAATTTCCCCTTAGGTACGAGCGATACACTAGGGATTTTCCCTTAGGTATATGTCGTGTGCTGTACAGTCTGTATAGGCATCTGCCACATACTAAACTGTTACGCTTAGGTAATTTTTCTGTTTATCTGGTATAAGGTGAATCTGCAATGCATATGCTTTGTGTTTGATTTGCCTACATGATTCTGTCTGCCTTTAATCTGTTCTTAAGGTAATAAGGAAAGAGAATTGTTTGTTTGCTTTTCGATACTGACTGTCTATTTTTCTGAATTCTGTTATATTCAATCTGAAAATGATATCTTATCGAGTTGAGTTTCTCCTTGGTAGATACTGTTGTTATTTGTACTTATCCATTACTAAGTCTTTGGACTTACCCCCCTGTATTTCATAATCTTTCAAACAGGGATGGGCTCTGGTGGACATCAAGATGGAATGACATATATATTGTTGTTTTGTAATAGGACTGGAGCCGTTATTAAGTATGGAATTTGTAACTGTTTAGTTGATCTTATAAACTTTGTGATGTATCTATTTTGTTTGAAGTTTGTAGTATAAGATGAAATGTTGGTTTAATCCTTTAGAGACTATAATATGACTTAGTCCCCTGAACTCTTTGGTATTTTTGTTTCATGGATTATTAGGTATTGATGGAATGATATCAGTATTCATTTTAAGATGGTTGAATGAATGGGCCTACTGTTGAACTGTACTCTGAGAAATAAGTTTGAATTAGAGTAGTGTCCCAGCTTAGGTGGTGTCCTTAGAGGGGGTTTGAAGAATAAAGTTGAGAAAAATTTTGATGTTTATTCGAAATGCTCACGAGTGTATATATACAAGCACACATAAGCTTTTCTTTAGCTTAACTAACTAATCAAGGGTTAGTAACTAATTCAGCTAGGGTTCACAGCTAACTAACTAAGTAATCTAGCTATCCTAAACTAACTAACAGCTGTATATGCATATATACACATATGCAACTTGAACATGCTCCCTCAAGTTGGAGCTTCAAGTATATCATGCAAGCCAAACTTGGACAAAATGATGAGGAAGGAAGGCGTGGAGAGGTCTTTTGTGAATAAATCTGCTAGCAAGGGTGGTAATTTAGGTGGATCGTGTGCGTTCGGGTTGGGTTGAAGTAGAGGTATAATATTAATTTCCTCAACCCTAACCCAACCTAGCCCAATCTGATGACAACCTGAAAATGCTCATCCTAACCCAACTAGAATCATATCTGGTTAGGTTTAGGTAGATCTGATTTTTATTTGGTTAATTTGGCAACTTAAATCAACTCAATCCAACATGCCAATTTGATTTAAAATAATTATCTCAAACATTTGTTTTAGTTTTTAGAAATTTTTTGACATTTTTATTTTTTAATTTTAGCTATTCTTAATTATTAATAAATTAAAATAGGGGCTAGGAATTCTTATCATAAATCACAATAGCAACTTTCTAAAATTTTTTTTGACTGAACCACATAATATATTGAATTTAGTACTTTTTGTTCCTTTCATTTTATAGTATCTATCAACATCATAAAAATATTGAAATCACAAAGTACTTTATTTTTAAAAAGAGTATACTTTTTCAAGTTTTATTCACCCACTCTTTTTAATTTTTGTATCTTTTGTATCAATCAAATTGTACTTTACTTTATATTGATTCAATTAAGCAGCACATAAATCAATAAAAATATATCATCAAGCAAATAAGTAAATAAATATTTTAATCGGACACATAATTTATTAGAAAAACTTATTTGAGTCTTTTGAATTTTTTATAACCTCTCAATAGAAAGAATTCTTGTCTATTTATATATGCAAAATCTTGCATTGTATAAGGTCTAAGAAAAATTTGTAGTACAATTCAACAATCAAATCAATGTTTTATCAACTCTTTGTGGAACAACTTTCATGTTCACTTGGATACCAAAAGATAACCATTAGAAATAGTATAAAATTATAATCATCCATCCTATATGTTTGTGAAAATAAATTAGACCAAAAAATACCAAAATAGTAATTTTGATATTTCTAAAGTTCAAAATTTCAAGTTTTATTTTGTTTTTATATTTTTAATCCTAAAACATTTAAATTTTATTTGTTTAATTGAAGTTGGGTTGAGTTGGTTCAGGTGGGTTCAGGTTTTCATGTGACCCAAAATCAAATTTTGGGATTGTTCGTATAACCTGAAATTCAACTCAATCTAACCCATTTTCTTTGGGTTTTTATTCATGTTGACCTTATTAGACCTAAACCCAAAATGAGTCCACCCAAACCCAATCTCTTCATATCAAACTCATGTTGAGTTATCATATCTTGTTGGAAATTACTATCCATATGCTAGCTAAGTTGATTTGGAGACATGTTGGGGAATGATAAAACCTCATTTAAATTGATCACAAATAATGTGGCAATCAATGTCAAGGTGTTTGATTCTTTTATGGAAAATGGGACTCTACATGATGTGAATGGCTCCTTCGTTGTCGAATAGTAAGAAAAATGGGAAGTTGGTTGGAAACCTATAGGTCACTAAGAAGATAATTAACCTATTATAGCTTGCAAACGGTTGAGGTTATGCTTTGTATTCCATTTCTATAGAAGACTTGGAAACTATAGTTTGCTCCTTTATTCTTTAAGAGATCAAGGAATTCCACAAGAAGATGCAATAACTAGTAATAGATCTCTACTATCAATACAAGAGGCCGTATCAGCGTCACACTAAGCTTTTAGTTGTAGAGGGCTTTGTGCAGCAGAATAAAAGCCCTTTGATGGGCATCATTTCAAATAATGTAGGATGTGTATGATTGCTTTCCAATGATCAACAGTAGGAGAATTGACAAACTAGATTAGTTGCTGAATGTTGCATGTGATGTTTGGTTTTGTGGGATTGAGATATAATAACCTACCAACTAATCATTTAAACTGATAAGGTCTAAGTGAGGTATGCCATCTATAGTGAGTTTAAGATTCTTAGGAAAGGGAGTGGAGGCTGGCTTGGATACTAACAACCTATAATCTTCAAGGTTGTCAAGCATGTATTTCCTTTGATTCAAATAAATGCCATGGTTAGATCTAGCTATCTCAACCCTAATAAAGTACTTCACATAGCTAATATCTTTGATAGTAAACTTAGAGTCCAAAACATGTTTTATTCTGATGATTTTTTCTTCATTATCACCAAAAATTAAGACATCATCTTCATAGACTAATAGATCTATAAAGGATGTGCTTGAATGTTTGATAAGTAGGCAGTGATCATAGGTAAACTTTTGAAAACCACTCTCTTGTAATTGAGTAGTCAATTCTACATTCCATTGTGTTGAAGCTTGCTTTAAGCCATATAATGATATCAATAGCCTACAAACTTGTCCTGGTTGAGCTGTCTTATACCCTTTTAGAGGTAGCATATATACTTTCTCTTGGATAAATCCATGAAGAAAAGCATTGTTAATGTCAAGCTGGTGTATGGTCCATTTCCTTGCAGTAGCTAAGGCAAACAAAAGTTTAACAAAAAAAATGGTTTTGCAACTGGATAAAAACTTTCCAAATAATCTATCCTAGCTACTTGATTGGACCTCTTTGCTACTAGCTTGTTTTATACTTATCCACTATCCCATTAGGTTTTAGCTTAACTTTATACACTCTTTTTGAACCAGAGCTTTCTTTCCAGCTAGTAGAGTAGTAAGCTCCCAAGTTTTATTTGATTTTAGGGCCTCAAACTCCTTTTCCACATGGCACCATTCCATTCTATTTGAGTATTAGTTTGATCATAAATTGTAGGCTCCTTTACAATAGACACATTAGCTAGAAAGTCTATGTATGCATAAGATAAGTTGACTTTAAACAAATGAGGATAAGTTTTTGGAGTATAGGAAATTTTGTTGGTGTCATTTGTATTTGTACTTGAGAACGTTACTGGGACAAGCTTATGCACATTGTATTTAGACACATCTGATACATAGTCATTGAGCTAAGTTGGCTTTTCTCTGATTTTGGAGCTTTATCTTAGGGCATTTCGTTGTTAGGATGGTTGGGATTACGACTAAACATGAGAGTGATTCTAACTTAGTTCTGAGGTGAGGAAGAGATAACAATAGTTTCTAGAGAAGAGGTGCAAGACTGGTTAGGATTGACAATAGGGTATTAATTTCTTTCAGGAATGTGGGGTTGGTAAAGTAACTCTAGGGATTCAATGGTCTAATCATTTTTGAAAGGAGGACAGTCTTATGGAATGCAACATCTTTAGAGAGACAGGTCTTGTGATTGGTTAACACATACACCCTGTAAGCCTTCTAACCAATGTTATAGCTAAGAAATACATATTTAAAAGCTCTAGGGGCAAATTATCCGTGTGAGGCATTATGTTTGTAGGAAAACATAGGGATCTAAAAACTTTCAGGATTTGATGACCAGGGACTTTGTTAAATAGTTTTTCAAAGGGATATTTCAAAGAAAGAATAGGAATGAACATCCTATTTATGATGTGTGTGGCTATTAGAATATATTCTTGCTGAATTTTGAAGGAAGGTGAGATTGTTGCATAATGGTTCTAGCTATTTCAAGCCAGTGCCTATGTTTTCTTTATGATATTCCATTTTGTTGAGGAGTGTATGTATAGGTCCTTTAATGTTAGATCGTAAACTGTCAAAACATAGTAGAAACGTTAGTACTAAAGAACATAGATCTATTGTCACTTCTAATGGTTTTGATGTTAGCTTGGAATTGAGTTTTTATCAAGTGAAGAAACTGAGACACGTAAGTATATGTTTCAAGTTTATTTTTATTAGAAAGGTCCACAGCCTTATACTATAGTCATCAAAAATTGTAAGCACCTAGTGTGCACTTATTAAGGACGGTTTCTTGTAAGGTCCCTATAGATCTATATGAATAAGCTTAAAAGCTTTTGTAGTACAAGTATTGTTGGAAGGGAACGGAAGTATGGATTGTTTTACTAGAGGGAAAATAACAACAATTAGAATAATGATCATAATTTTTATTCATGATTTGAGGAATATGCTGTAAAACTGTGGTAAGGGCATTTCCTAACTTGACTTGCCAAAGGAAAAGATTATAGAAGAAAACATCATTAACATAAAGCTAACTAGTTGATTCAGGAGAACTATAAGTAGTTTGCTTATTACATGAACTAGCAAACACAACATTAAAATAGGAATTATCAAGTACATAAAGTTTCTATATGGCTTTCTCAATTGCAATGGTTTTTTCATTTTGCAAGTCCTGCAAAAAAAATTGGTTTAGATAAAAGATACATCTAATTTTGGCATCATTTGCTAACTTATTTATTGATAAGAGGTTGAATTTGAACCTAGTGAAACGAAGGGTATCAAATAAGTTCAATTTTGCAAAAATGTGGCTTGAAACTCTTATGTCCACTATCGAAGAGCCTTCCTTCCTTATGTGATCAAGTGTACTCAAAGTAAACTAGATAGATGAACTGCAAAGTCATTGAAGTGAGCAAAATTTACTTGGCTTGCTTTTCCTGCTATTTTTCTTTCATGATCTTTGCCACTTCCTGCCGAACCATGTCTTCCAAGGTTGATGTCCAGTTAAAATTCCTTAAGCCATTTCTCTCATTCTATATATCCATTGGAGTATTAATATAGTTTTCAGATTGATTTCCTTGATTCTTAGATTTTTTTTCTCTCTAAGTTCTTTATACTAGTCAAGGTATCTATGGAGTTTGAAGTAATTATCTTTAAGATGATCATCTTTATTGTAGTGTGAGCAATGTTTGCCATTCCATTTTCTCAAGTCTTTCTTGTAACTCTACTTGTTACTACCATCTTTTTTAAACAAGGAACCACTTTTGGCTATTATAGCTGTGTTTTCAATTACATTAGTGTATGAGACGTTGACTTCTTTTTGTTTTTCAACCATTAGAACCATAGAGTAACCTTTGTTCACACTCGAAAAAGGTTCCATGACAAAGATTTAGTTTCTAACATCTTCATACATCATTCAATCCCATTAAAAATTACATCATCAATTTATTAAAAGAGTTCATATCTATCACAATTTCCTTACTCAATATGTACACTCGAGAATAGACATCAAAATATTCAACTTATCCTACAATCTCTTCAATTTATCATAGTATTGAATGACAAACATTGTTCCTGAGCAATAGAGCAAATTTTGCATTGTAATTGATAGAGGAGAAGGCTATTACACTCACCATAACATTCTATGATTTCTTCACAAAGGTTTTTAGAAGAGGTTGTGTACAGGAAGGCTTCAACTATATCTTTGGATATAGAATTGAATATCCAAGATATAGCCTTGCAGTTTACTCTTATTTATTGCCCATCATTTGCTAATTTTTCATTTGACATAAGGCATTTGGGCTTGATGAATCCTAATTTCACCTTAGCTCCTAAGGTAATTTTCATTGAATAGCTTCAGGAAAGGAAATTTGTTCCTGTTGAAGGTATAGTAATCAACATCATGCCCAGGTGATCTGATGATTGGAGAAAGAGAGGATCATGGTTATTGAACATCCTCATTGCTTGATCAAGGTTTTGGTTTATTCCAGCATCTCCAATAGCCTCATCTATTACTTTGATTCTAAAAATGTTACCTAAGAATAATGAAGAAAATGACAATCACTAATCAAAGTTAATCACAGCAAAATTAGTATTAGACTAAAAAGTTGTGGTTCTGATACTGTGTTTAAGCATATAAGTCTCAATTCAATGAAGAAAGCTGGGAAAATTTTTGATGTTTATTTAAAATTTTCATGAAAAATTACAACTTTTATTTCTATGTGTGTATATATATACACATCAACTTATCTTTTGCTTAACTAACTAATCAAGGGTTAGTAGATAACTAACTAATCCAACTAACCTAACTAACTAATAGCTATCTATACAGATATACACATATGCAACTTGAACAATCGTGCACAAATATGGAGATTAGGTACTATTAGGGGTATGCTCTGATGGAAAAATTTAATCACAGAATATACTTATGCTCGTACAAGTGACATCCTAATCAAAATATTGCAAATGAAGAGAAATTACGACATAATATTCCACAATATAATAATAGCATAAGATCTCTAAATCATGCATACAAGATTAGAAAATTGAAAGTAAAAAAGTTAATAAGAAAACAAACTAAGAAAGCTTACTTAACATTTTAATGCAGAATGAAAAGATGTAGAATTAAGGCATGTGCAACATATCGTTCCTTAAGACTATATTCATCCTCCATTAGTACACCAAGGTTTTTTGGTGAATAGCCTCCTAAATACAATGGTTCTCTTCACTACCAAAGATGGCAATCTAATTGAGTGTGCCTCTCAAACCTTATTGATTTGAAACTCTTTCAATGAAAATAGTTAGTGCAGTCTGTGCTTTGTAGTGATCACACAAATACTATGTATATTCTTTTTCTATTATTCTTTCTAGGTTCTAATGCATTCTATTTATTGTTATGCATCTTGTTTGACGAGACATGATTCTTTATCAAGAATCATAATTCTTCTTAAAGACAGTTAAAGGATAAATCTATAAAATACAATCCTTAGTTTTGCAACTCTAAGAGCTTGAGCCACAATTATAACTTTTGAGCTAACCTTTCTGTATACGTGTGTTAATCAACACAAATTAAAAATATTTTTTTCCAAAAATTCTTTATTAAAAAATTGGCAACCTCTTTATATATATATATATATATATATTATAGACTTATTCTATCCACTATGATCTCCTTATTTATTGCCACTTTAAATTCCTTTTTCTAATTCAATTATTCAATTTTGGCATATAAATATTTTATGAGCTTATCCTCATTGAGATAAACTCTTTGGCATAAATTTTATTATACTTTAATTTGTTTAATACCTTTTAATATGCCAAAATTTCACGCGCTCAAGCATAAAAATATCATGATTTAGATTTGATTATATTTTTCAAATATTTCTTCCAATATGCTTTTAATATTCATATAAAGAATATTCAATATCTTGAAACATCAATGTCGATTACTTCTTAAATTATGGTCATATATTCCTAGCTTCTATTTCAATGCCTAAATGGTTTTTCTATGTCAAAATTATCATCACATTTATTTATGTTTTTATTTATTTATTTATTTTTTGATTTAACATGCATTTGTTGTTAATCATCTTACTTGATTCAACGTAATTATCATATTCGGGTTCTGAATAGAAAGAATAGGTTTTGCTTAAAAGATGGTATATATCATATTCATCAAGTTTTTAATGATGTAAGAATGATATATGCTTGTATTGCTGCTTTAGGTAGCCCACATGTAGACTTAATAATTGAAATTTATAGAGTCCAAGTCTATGTTCAGAAATCTATTAGATCGAATTACTTTTTCTAAGGGGGTAATATAAATACTTATTGTTCATTTCCCTTATACTAGCTTAGCTATGTACCCAAGCTAACGTGTGCTACATGGCAGAGCCTTGATTTTATAGAAAATTCCCTAAATGTTCCTCATTATTACTTTAAGAGTGAAATAATAATTTACCTTTCTGTAAAAAATAAAGTGAGTATAGGAATCTCCTAGGCACGAGAATAGGCAGCAATATTCTTTGAAAATTTGAAAAAGAAGCTGATGGGCACCTTCTCAAATTAACTATGAGTTTAGCATTGATGTCAATTATTCTGATGTTAGTATACTTGTCACTAACTAGCAGGTCGGCAAGTGGTTTGGGCACGGTTCGAACTATTTTGGGTAAGTGTAATGTGCAAGCAAAAGTTGGGTGGTCTACATGTGGAATGGTAAGATGACAAGGATGTGGGTTTTTTGATAAGATATTTTGTCTCTCTATAAATTAAATGAGGATATTTATAGTTGATGATTTAGTTGATTTGGTACTATTTGTTCTATATGGCATCATCTCATTTGAGCCATGTGGCATCCTTAGATAGTTGGGATTTTCCTTATGATGCGGGTTCAAATCCCCCAGATAGAAAAACATAGATTTGTTAGGATTCCTTGTTATTTTTAATAAATCCAGGACATATTTGCCTTTTGGTAATTCTTTCCTTATCAAGCATATAAAGATTAAATAGTCCTTAATCATTTTATATACTGCAGAACAATTTCAATTACTTCTTACTATTAGTTTTATTTTTATTTATTTATTTTTATTCTTTTTAAAATTTTTTTTATTCATTCTTTTTTCTCTTCATCTTTGATGTGATTTATTCACCTTGAGCAACTGAGCTATCTCCCTTCAAACTGCATCACATCGAGATGAGATAGAAGTCTACAACTTAGGTGCAGGTATATGTAAACCAACACATTAAGGTAAGAAGGTGGGGGCTTAAGAGGATGAGGATGGAAGTTATGACATTAATGGAAGTAAAGACCATGTAGCATTACCCAAACACCTTGGTATTTGGATAGTTACATTCATAATGATTAGGGAGATAGTCGAAAAGGCTGAGGACTTGATATAAAAGAAAAAAATGTCAAGAGAGAGAGGGAGATTTTCTAAAGATTATAACGTTGGCAACGTTTGTGGGAAAGTTACTGGAATTGAGGCATAGAGAGGTAGGTTGTGTATGACATAAAGGTGAAAGTTTGATAAGGGAGTATCGCTAATTAGAAGAGTAATGAGCCCCAATTCTAGGCCCTCAAGGAGTTAGTTGATTCTCAACTTAGGGAAGAGGGACTAGTTACTTTAGAGCAAGTATCAAGGATGATTGCCATGGCTATCAGGGCAGTAATGCTCACTCTCCAAAATTTTTGTGTAGGGGAGCCCGAAGCTCCTTGGGAAGAGCCATAAAGCTTACTCTCATTAGCTCGGCCAAAGGTTTTGTTCGCTGATGGATTGTAGCCCCAGTGGGGAACTATTTTTGTTTTGCAATAAATTTGGGCTCTCAGAGAGCAAATAGTTGAGGTTAAGGCCTAACTAATAGGAAGAAGAGTCCCTGAGTTGAAAAGAAGCATAGCTTTTGGCTTACAAATTCTTGTGAAAGAACTGTCCATTAATTTTTGAGTGACAGGCATTCTTGAATACAATAGGGCAACTGATCCTTCAAAATATTTAGCTAAGTTTGAGCACTTAGCATTGCTTTATTAGTATGTAGATGGAGTGAAGTGCAGGGTTTGCTTGACTATCTTGGTAGGCGCAATTTAGAGGCAATTCAACCAATTATCGCCTTCATCTATTAACTCCTTTGAAGGGTTTAGTGCACCATTTCGACACTAATTTACTAGTAACAAGTATTATCGGAAGACCTCCCTCAGTCTCTTTAATTTAAGATAGGAAGAAGAGGAATCTTTGAGAGCTTTCGTTCACAAGTTTACAATTGTGGTTATTGAAGTTTCAACCACCACCTAAGAGCTTCTTGTTAGCATTTTCATGCGAAGGTTATGGATCCAACTGCCATCTAAGAGCTTCTTGTTAGCATTTTCACGCAAAGGTTGTGAAGGGTGGATTTCTTTCGATCCTTGGCTAAAACACCTACCATGGACTTTGACATCTTTTTTGCATGAGCTGAAAAGTATATTAATATAGAAAAGGCTAGTAAAAAAAAAGAGGAATTAGGGAGTAGATAAAATGATAAGGATAAAAAAGAAGATTTGGGGGATAGCAAGAAACCTATAGTTAAAAGTAGCCTCAGGGTTTTCTTACCTTGAAGAGTTATGGATAATACCTCCCATGTGGGTCCTCCACACCCAGGTCTTGATGGCAATTGAGAAATCAAATCTTCTACAATAGCCAAGGAAAGCCAAGGAGCCTCCCATATGTCAATCTTAGAATAAATATTACAAATGTCATAATGAATTTGGGCACTTCATAGATGAATGCAAACATTTACATCATGAACTAGAAATGTTGATTTGCTTGGGATATTTATGGGAATTCTTAGACCCATGGCTAGAGGTACTTATCATTAAGCAAGCCCTAAGTTTAATTTTCCAATTGGGGCCTATGATCTAATTATCACAAATATATTTACCTTACTGTATGTTTTGTTGCAAGCAACCACCACTGTAATACCAGGGAGGAGGCATTAGAAGACCTCAACTAGGTGGCAATACTAATCATGCCCCCTTTTGCACAATGTGATTCAAATGATAGCAAGAAGACCCATTAATGGTGATTCACGTTGAGCTAGGAGGCCCCTTATTTGAGATGTTAGATCTATGATAGGAAGGCGAGCTCTCTCTCACATTCATCCGCATCATAAGGCTAAGGTCTACATGGTGGCAGAATGATGCCCTTCTTCGATCATTCAATTTGGCCTTGTGGACTTAGAAAAACTCCAGGCACCATACTAGAATGCTTTAGTCATCAAGGTTACGACAGTCAACTATGACATAATGTGCATTTGATTGATAATGGGAGCTTAATGGATGTGATTTTTCTTCATATTTTTGGAAGGATGAACCTTGGAAAAGTCTAAATGCATCCAATGAAGACAACTCTTTACGATTTTACTTGTGATTCTGTTAAGCAAGTCGGGTAAGTGGCCTTCCTTTTGTCTTTGGGGGAAGTACCATTTCGAGAAATAAGGATATTGAAGTTCCTTGTGGTTGACTTACCTTATGCTTACAACACAACATTAGAAAGGTCTATGCTCAATATCTTTGAAGCCATCGTGTTGCCCAATACATAAAATTTAAATTCCTAATAGATGACAAAGTAGTCGAGGTGAGGTGAGATCAATTTGTATCTCAAAGATGTTATGTTGAAATGGTGAGACAGTGTGATATCCCAACAGAAAGAGCATATGGTGAACCGATTAGATGTTCTAAGTCATTTAGAGGGTTATATACAGCCTGTAGATGAGCTGATCATGATCGAGCTTGTCTTGGGGAAACTTAGTAAAGTCACTAAGGTAGGTGTGCATATGATGGTAGAGCCCCTAGAAAGGTTAGTAAATTGCTTGCGGAATAATATGGATGTATTTATATTCTTCACTAGTGATCTAAAAAGGATTAACCCTATGATAATAGAGCATCGACTAAATGTAGTCCTCTTTGTCAACTCGGTGAAGCAGAAGAAATAAAATTTTAGTTATGAAAAGGATAAGGTCATAAAGGCCAAGATTGAGAAGCTAGTATATGATGGCCACATAGCAGAAATATGATTTGAGTGGCTCTCTAATATGGTGTTAGTGCTTAAAGGTCTGGATAGGTGGAGGTTTTGTGTAGATTTATGAGAACTAAATAAGGCTCACTGCAAAGACTTCTATCCTCTATCTCATATTGATCAACTAGTAGATTCTACTTTGGGGTACGAATTGCTGAGCATGATTGATGCTTCTTAAGGATATCATCAAATCCAATGCCTAGGAAGATCAAAAAAGGGTTAGCTTTATAATTTCTTTTGAAACCTACTGTTACGTAGTTATGCTTTTTGATTGAAAAATATAGGGGCCATATACTAAAGTTTGGTAGACTGGATGTTTCAAAATTAGATTGGGAGAAATATGGAAGTGTATGTCGACAACATGCTTACAAAGAGCAAAAATGTAAAAGACCATCTAGCTAACTTGGAGGAGACATTCGCTATTCTTAGATAATATAGAATAATGCTTAACTCGACCAAATGTGCCTTGGTGTTAAAGGTGGGATATTTTTGGGGTATATGGTCATGTAGTAGGGATATGATTCAGGCTATATAGGATATGAGCCCCCGTCGAACGATATTTGAGGTCTAGTGATTAATAGATCGATTAGCAGTATTGAACCGATTCATCTCTAGTGTGGTAGGACATAGTTTGCCCTTCTTCAAAGTGTTAAGGAAGCCTAAATATTTTAGGTAGGATGAAAGATGTCAAGTAGCCTTTGACAAGCTGAAGAAATATATCTCTAAAATCTCTCTTATGACTAAGCCTTTTCATAGAGAAAGGTTGATCCTCTATATATCTATGGGTGAGGAGGCTATTAGTTCTATATTTCTATAGGAGAAACAAAACATACAACAGCCTATCTACGATGTTAGTAAAATTTTGTATGCCACCGAGGGGCAAT
This sequence comes from Jacaranda copaia, assembly GCA_014898725.1. NCBI lineage: Eukaryota > Viridiplantae > Streptophyta > Magnoliopsida > Lamiales > Bignoniaceae > Jacaranda > Jacaranda copaia. Next base: position 1,852,784 of record JACGDI010005772.1, read on the forward strand.
ACATAAAGTTAGAGAAGTTGGCATTCTGCCTCAATTATATAGTTTGGCATTTGAGGCCCTATTTTCTGTCTCATTCTATTGTAGTACATAAAAGCTATCCCTTGAAGTAGGTATTAGCTCAAGTGGAAATTTTAGACATGATGATAAAGTGGGTAGATGAGCTTTGTGAATTTGACATAAGTTATGGACCTAGGACTACTATTAAAACTTAAGCTCTTGTAGATTTCATAACTAAAATGATTAGAGAGCACAACCCTAAGATGGAAGAAGAATGGATATTAAATGTCGATGGCTCTTCAATTTATGTTGAAGCTAGTGTAAAGATTGTTTTGAGCAAAGTTGGCTTGGAAGATCTAAAATTTGCAGTGTAATTAAGCTCCGAAGCCTTTAATAATGAGGTCGAGTATGAAGCTCAGCAATTGGCCTCTATATGGCCCTGTAAGTCTGTGCTGAGAGGATAGTTGTGTACACCAACTCCCAATTAGTATACATATGGTGACAGGGCAAGTAAGGGAATAAATGATGGTTAAGTATGTAGAGAAAGTTATTGAGTTCAAAGCATAATTTAACAAGTTTGAGTTGTGCCACATACCTCAAGTAAGAATAGCTGAGCAGATTATTTTGCAAGGATAGCTAGTATGATAGAAGACAGCGGCATAAGGAAAATTGCTATTTAGGAGTAAGAAAAATCTGTTGTCACAGAATTGACCTATGAAGAGAGTATGGGGATAGATCTAATGGATGCACCCGAGGATTAGAGGGATCTTATTATTTGATGTCTGAAAGGTGAAACTAAGCATGGCAATAAGTACGGGTAATTTGGGGCTCGTCTCAAATTTGCTCTGAATATGACGAGTTTGGGATAGGTTACAAGTTTTACTAAACCTGCCTCATTTAATAATAAATAATTAAATATATTAATATATACATATAAATATTAGTTAAAACTTAAAAAATTAAGACTTTTTCATGGAATCTTTATTCAAGTTTGGCATCCCATGAACTAATTTTGATTAGATTTCTTATTGTAATAAGTGAATCAAGTGGAAAAAATAAAAAAAATAAAAAATAAAGTTAAACGGGTTAGACTCGGTGGGTTTGGGGCCAAATAGGACGTGAGGTGGTGCAGGTTTTGGTTATAGCAATTGCTATATGGGGTGGGTCCTAGGTCTGACCAAAGTCGCCTCATTGCCATGCATAGGTGAAATAGTAGATATAGCTCGGGATAAGGTGTGGCACACCAGATATGTCCTAGTTGGAGATTTGCTCTATAGGAGATCTTTTGTGCATCCACTCTTGAGATGCTTGCGAGAAATGAGGATAATTTTGTGCTTCATGAAATCCATGAGGAGATATGCGATAGTCATATTATAAAATACGAGCGATGTTAATAGACATGATGGGGCCTTTGCTATTGGCAACTGGATAACAGAAGTTCTTACTTATTGCTGTAGACTACTTTAGCAAATGGGTTGAAGTTGAGCCCTCAGTTAAGACAAATGAGCAAGAAGTGATAAAGTTCTTATGGTGAAATATTGTATGCAAGTTTAGGATACCTAGGGAGTTGATTTTCTATAATGGGTGTTAATTCCAAGAGAAAAAGCTCCAGAAATAGTGTTAGGAGTTCAAGATACAACAACATTTTAGCTTAATTGCTCATCCTCAAACGAATGGGCAAGTTAAGGTTGTTAATAGGATTATAATTTTGGGGATCAAGAGGAAAATGTAAGAGGTTGAAGGAAAATAGGTATAAGAGTTACTCATAGTCCTATGGTCTTATTGCACTACCCCTAGCTCAACTATAGGAGAAAGCCCCTTTGCCCTATTGTATAGTTCTGATGTGCTTATACCAGTTGAGATAGGAACGAAGACTTATATGATGTAAAGTTATCAAAGTTGCAAAAATGAAGAGTTGATGAGATAGGCCTCAGACTTAGTAGAAGCACGATGACATAGTGCAACGTTGAGATATAAACAGAGGAGACAAGCTTTCTTTAATAAGAAGGTTAAGGTACGGACCTTTCAGGTTAGGGGCTCAGTTTTACACTAAGCTAATGCATTTAAAGCTCTTAGTAAACTAAACCCAAGCTAAGAGGGTCCTTTCAAGGTTGTTACGATATTACTAAGAGAGGCATATGAACTCGAGGATCTTATGGGAAAGCTATTACCTTGCTCCTAGAATGTGGCCAAGCTAAAAAGTTTTTTTGTGTGAATTCATCACCAATGTAGAGGTAATGATACTTTAGCTTTTCTTATGCTTCTTGTGAACATTTCCATTGCTTTTGTGGTTTTTGGTTTTTATAAAAAGACCTTTCGTGCCTTGTAAAAAAATTGAAAATGGCCTTAAAAAGCCTTAGTAAACAATCTATGCATCATGTTTCATGGGAAAATGGCCCCAAAAGAAGCTTTAATGAGTATGTTTTAACAAACGTGAATGCCTTTGTACTTAGTGCCTTTTTACTAAGCCCTATATCTTTAATGCAAAAAAAGAACATTGAATTCTCCTTTAAGAATGGTATTCCTTGTCTTCTCTTATGTAATACTTTTTAGCTTAAATACTTTTTACATGATTAGTATTGTTTATGTTTCTTAATTGAAAGTATTATCTCATGAGTTTGCAGTCGAGAAAAAAATGGGAGTCAAACAAGATACGGTAATACCTGACATAGTTCTTTTCAATGAAAGGTTTTTCTTAACAAAATAACATCATTGTGAATATATCACAAATACCAATAAAATTTTCTAAATTTAGAGCTAGAAAGATGAACTAAACAGAAGAATGAGCAGAGTTGGGTACAAATAGATTTGCTAGAGAAATGGGGGTTGGCTCATTCCCTCCCACTTTAGTTTTAGCCTCTCCTAGCTTATCCTCATCATCACTATTTTCAGGAATTTCTTACTCAGTGGGTGGTCTTACAACTTTTCTATTTATCTAGAAATTTGAGAGAGAAATCAGAAGGACGCGCTTTGCAATTCTTGAATTATTTTTTGCAAGTTTGGAAGCTATGATAGTAATATCGCAATGCCTTGTTCGCGATGAGGGTATTGAACTCATCTGACTGAAGAAAATCCTTCTTTTTTCCCAACTAGTAAGACTCAAGGGTAGCTTTTCTCTCAGAAGAGGTTGGAAAGGACTTGCGATACTTCTCTCAGGCTTTTTTGATCTCTTGTCCTCAAAGATTTAGAGTTTGTAAAGGTTGCTCATCTAGTTTTTTGTGGTAAGCTATCAAAGACTAAAACTTTCAAATAAGTCACTAATTGCCCTTCAAGGTTTCCTATCTCAGTCTTCAGGTCTTTATGTACTTGAAGAAGTTGGCATTATCTTTTATCCCAAACCTTCTCCATTAACTCCTACCTCATTAACATAGCACTTAAGAGGAGACTCGCCTAAAAAGAGAAAACAAAAAAGCAAAAAACCAAGGAAAGAAATAGAGTGATAAAGGAGATAAATGAAAACAAACCTTTTAGGGAATAGTAAAATAGGCAGCTAACCTAGGTTATAAACGATGAATACCTAGAGTGAAGGAAAGAGTCAGAAAGTCTTTCTATCTCAGTTCTATCAAGCTAGCAAAGAGGCCCACCAAGAAATCCTTTCCTAAGGCGTGGTTGATGTCATGGAGAATAGAGTTGCTTGCAAAAAAAGGTGGCATTGGGATTAGAGAATTATTTTTTCCTCCTTGATAAGCTTTCCCCTAGCACCTCAAACACTTTAGGCTCATCCTTAGTATTGGGGAGGGTAATCACGTTTGCTATTGAAGGAGTTGAAGGAGGGAGTCCTAAGTTTGATGAAGTGAGTTTTGGGGGAGAATTGGGAGGAGGAAGCATTGGAGAAAGCATCAATAGGTATGGAAGAAGAGCTAGGAGTCGCCCATTTTTTCTCTTTCTTCTTCCACTTCCTGGCCTCCTTGATCTTTCTAGATTTAGCTTGAATGTATGCATTTATCATCAACTCTTCTATTAATAAAAGATAAGGGAAGGTGAGCATATCAACACATAATAGATGTATAATTATCAGAGAGTTAGATCGCACCTAGATTTTGAGTTATCTCTTCTCTAACTAGACTCAGCCCAAAGAGGGACAAAATTTTGAGTTTGTTAACAAAAGATAATCAAAGTTATGTGCATTCTATCTTTGCAACAAGTCAAATGCAGAGTAGGGTGGTTGGAGAGTTTGTATGGTTCCCTATTAGGAATCTTTTCAATCCAAGAGGTCTTAAAGTTCCATGGCTCAGGGGAAGAAATGAAAAATAACTATCTTTTTATCCTTTCAGAGAGTTGAGATATCTAACAAGAAAAGTTACATCCCTTCGTGAAGTAAAATAAAATGAATTTTTTTTGGAAGACTTAAGGGAAAAAAAAAGGAATAGAAACGAGTAGTTGTAGGCATTTCCTCTAGATATTGTAGAATAATAGCAAACCTAGTTATTAGTCTAAAAGAATTTGGACTTAATTGATTCAAATGAACGCTGTATGACTTGGCTATTTGAGTAAATAAATGAGGGATAGGAAAATGAAGTCCACCATGAAGTTGCTCTAGGAAAAAGCAAAGATATCCAGAAAGTGGGTGATGAGGTCTATTGTTTAGGCCTAGGATGATTATATCAAAGGTCTTTGGGATGCCTCTAACTTGACGGTGCTCATCCTTCTCTGCCATAGTAAACTTGGAAACATAGAGGTCATAGAAATGTCTACAAATGGGGATTTGCCATTTATGTCCTAGTAATTACATGGTTGGATGAGGTTTGTGGAAAGGGGTTCATCTGTTGACTTGAAGCAACCACTTGTTGGAGTTTTAGGTTACTCAAAGACGAAGTACTACTAGATGCATGACTAGGAAGGAAGGATGCTATAGTGGGTAGAGGATGAAGATGGTAGGAATGAAGAAGATAAGAAGAAAAGAGGGGAAGAGAATGAATCATGTTGCAAAATAAGGAATAAGAACAAGAAAAGTTGTTGAAGGAAAGAGCTCAATCAAGTGAGGAAAAATGGAGAAATATGAGAAACTCACCGTGTGTCACTCTTGAAGAATTAGCAAGGACATACTCCTACAAACAGACACCACCAAGAGAGATAAAATGTTAAGATGTCACTTCAAAGGAAATGGGAAAGGGAAAAGGATTTCAAAAATTAAAAGAAAAGGAGGGAAAACTTGATTCAAGCATTGGTACACTACATGAGAAAATTTGTTAAATTATTTTGATAGCTGCATCATGATGGTCTCACAAATTTTGAGGCTAGAAATCTTAGGTGGATACACACGAGTGCTTGACATTACTCTCATACCTCTTCCAATTCTGCCAAAATATAGCTATAAGAGGGGGGGGGGATAGTGATGTGATATGGTCACCCTGAGTGGCCGAGCTATCTCTCTTCAAATTGTGTCACCTCAAGAGGTGATTAAGGTCTACAACTTAGGCGCATGCATACCTAAACCAACAAAGGTAGATTGAGGCTGGGAGGCGGGGCTTCAGAGGATAAGGATGGAAGTTATGACATTAATAGTAATGACAATCTTGTAGCATTACTAAAACCCCTTGGTATTTGAATAGTTACACTCATAATGAGCTTTTGAAGTCTCCATGAATAGGGAGATAGTCGAAAAGGCTGAGGACTTGATATAAAAGAGAAGAATGTTAAGAGGGGGAGTGAGATTTTTTGTACAATTAAAATCATTTTTTGAATATAATTTTCTGAAGATTACAACAATCTTCTTACTCTTACAATTATTTTCTTTTTGCATGTCCTAATTAAGCTATAATAATGTTTTGATTAAGCCACACTAAATTCTAATTGTTGATGCATGTGATCATTTGTCCGACAGTCATTGCTATATACGCTTAAATTAAGTGCTATCATTTTTCAGGTGCGAATTTTTGCAATCCAATTAGATGGGTGCTGACATTGAGATTGTTAACCATTAATCTAATGATTGATCAGAAATAGGAACAATAGGCTGGACAATCTAAATGAATTCCAAGCCTTTTGAGAATTAAGGGGGAGCTTGGATGAACTCATAAACTCCTTAAAACATCTTATCATTAAGATGTTTAGAAGCTTTTAAAATGTTAAAAAATGTTTAGAAATTATTTTTAAAAAAAAAAAAGCTTATAAGATCTTAGAATCTTATAAGCTCTTTTTTACAAAAGAAAGAAGATTCTAACTTATTTTTAAGATTTTAATAAACTTATTTATATTTAACTATTTTAATTACAAAATTGCAATTACTAACATCTTATAAGCTTCAAAATTTTATTTTATAATAAAAATAAGATTCAACATCTTATAAATTATACAATTATCTTATAAAATATAAGAACTTATACGTTTTTTTAAATAAGTTTAGCCAAACATGCATCCTTTGGCGTTGGCATTAATTAATTCCCAACATATATACACTACGATGCCACTTTTTGACAATGTGCTTATCGGCGAGTTGGCCTATTTTGACCAAGACATGGAACTTGTGACCACACATATAGCGCGGGTTTTACGAATAAGGTTGTCCAATTAAATCAATTAACAAATGCTACAAGAGAAGTATTGAGGAGTTGGAATATTAGAGCCATTATAATTTCTCTTTTAATACTGATCGGCTGCCCCCCTCCCCGCGCGGGGGAGAGGGAAGGGAGTGTTCCATGTTTGTTTTCGTGGAAACATCAATTGAGCTTGACTTTAAATATCCATTCTTCCTCATCTCTCTTATGAGAGGGTTGCGTGATTTATGATTATCATTTATATTTTTATTCTAAAAGATTTAATTTCTACTCTCATAAAAAATGCATGATTGAGCTTTTATGCAGTTAGACAATGATGGCACCGAATATTTAAGATGGGTGCTCTAGGTTTCTCATTGCATTTTTAAAACACAATTGAGGCTAGGTACAGTGTAGATTTTTTATTTCAATTTATACTTTATTTGTATATTATTTTATAAATATATAATATATGTATTAAATATATATTTGAAATAATTATTTAAAAATAAAAAATATTAATTATATATACAAGAAATAAGAATAGGAGATGAAATTATAAAGAATAGAATACAAAATTCAAAGTGGGCTAGGCATACATTATTGTTCACAGAAAGTAATTGTGGGGCTGCCGAGTGAACGAGGTCATACGCTACCTTGACAAGACGTTTCGCCTACCAACATCGATCGAGACTTGGAGGGTGCTGCCCTCTGTTCTGTGACTCGGATTTTTACACGAGGACCTCCACTGGCGTCTGCTAAAGAGCCTACAATTCACCTGGACGGCTTCCCAGAAATGCACGCTGCAGACGTAAAACTTCACTGTTTTTCCAATCACACTCATCAATCTTTTTCTATGGACAGTCTTTTCCACAAGAAACCTGGAAAGCGCTCCTCCCGCGTCCTTGAGTCGAATCAACTAAGGCGGTGGGCCAGTTTTAAGCCGTGTTGAAGCGGGGCTTTGGAGGAATGATTAGATATATACTAGTACTCTTTATGTATAACCAATGTACCGAACTTTTAAGTGAATCCCAGAAAGCTTTAACCTTTGATACCCCATGTATTGCGTCTTAATTTACTCCAGGAGAAAAATGAGCAATTATAAAGGATTCATCATCATGTTACCACTGTTGTTTTTTTGTTTTTCTTTCACATTGGCTGGATCATACATGGACGTTCTCTGTTTGCTACGGGAGCTGAGAGTGGAGAATTGAGAAGTATAGCAAAGGAGAGAAAAGCACTTACGAGGTCCAAGCGAGGCCTTACAGATTATTTTACGGGGTTGTTCCTCATCAACTAGAGAATATTACCAGCTTGAGGACACTTGATCTCTAAGGTATAATAAATTGGCTTTCGAGAACATCAACTGGCATGCACATCTCTCTTCATCCTCTCTACTTGATTTGAGCACTGTTTTTACTTGAGAGATACCAAATTGCTACAAGATGTATTTAACTTACTGAAATTCTCCTAAAGAACTGTACTTGAGGATTGTCAGGTTCCCATGCACTTCTTTGCTAATTTTCTTCTAAAACTCTTCCTATTCTTGATCTATCATAGAGGGCTGACTTGTTCTTCATTTCATAGGTTATCTAACACAAGTATAAGTCTCTGTAGCATAGACCAGTCTTACACTGACTTAAGTGCCATGGCTGATGCGTTTGGTAGACTTACTTTCCTTGAGTATCTTGATCTATTAAAAAATCGACTAACGAGTAAAATTCCTATATCCTTGGGAAATTTAAGTCATTTGCTGATATTAATCTAGCAGGGAATAACTTATCAGAGCCCTTACCGGATTGTTTTACTAGTTATTTGAGAGAGTGAAGGGTCGCTGGAGATTTTGAAGTGGATAATTGGACAAAAATATTCTATGGCTCATTACCTGATTTTACCCAATTGTCATTCTTAAAAATTTTGCATGTACACGACAATCAATTAAATGGGTTATTTTCAGACAGCATTCCAGTCTTTAACTTTTGGATTTATCTGCCCATCAAATCATAGGATCAGTGTCAGACTTGAGAACACTTGTTTCACTAAAAGAATTACATCTTAGCAGCATAAACTTGAAATGCTACCTAAAAGTCTCTTGGGAAACTTTCCATGCTTGAATTATTGGATTTGTGTTTCAAGTCCTTCGAGAGATTGTGTACTCTAGAACTTGAAAGTGGTGGATTTGTCTTTAATTCATTGGTCTTGAACTCCATTGCTGATTGGGTTCCTTTTTTCAAATTGCATTATGTAACACTAGCATATATATGACTGTAGGGAGACTGATGCTATGTTAAATAACAAAACGTTATGAGAAAGAAGTGATCCTGCTATGGGATGCATCAAGAACATAAAGAGACGTAGAAAAAGAACTAACAAAGAAATGTGTTGGAACTTGACAATCCCTCAAGTACAATTCTGTCAAATAAAAAAGCTTTAATACATGTTGTAGCAAATTAGAATGTTCCAAGTAAGAATGGTTAGAACAAGTAGGGACAATGAAGAGAGATGAGAAAGCCAATCGAGATCTTGAATGCCAGTTCATTACCCAGCTGGAGGTCAAGTATCTTTAAGTTGGTCAGGCTTCCCTAGCTGATGAGGAACAACGCCATAAAAATAAGAGTACTTAAAATTCAGGTATTGTAATTTCTATTTGAAACCAATGAATTTTGATATTTCATCATATCCATAATCAGTGCAGCTCAGCTCCAGAAAACTCAAAAGATTCACTCGAGCAGCAGGGCAGTGCTGATTTTACCTCCCAAGCGAGAGCAGCAGACCTCAAAACTAATTTGGAGACTAATTATGTACATGATTTGTGTCTCCGCTACATTTTACCCTCCTGTTGGCAGTATACCTTTTTGTCTCTTCCACTTCCCTACGACAACGGAACTGCACCCTCATCTATAAGGTCTTGCTTGGACCTGACAAGTGCTTCTCTTTTCTTTGGTATGCTCCTCAATTCTCCACTCCCAACTCCTGTGCACATAGCAAATAGGGAGTATTCATAATCCAGACAATGTGAAAGAAACACAACAACAATAGCAGAAATTTATTAGTTGGTTAGTTAGTTATGTACAATTGATCCTTTGTTGTTCTGGTGTCAATGTTACAGAAGAAAAAGAACTTGAAGCACAAAATATATATGATTTCAAAGGACATAGCTTTTGGGCTTCCACACGGCCATTGGCATGCTTGAGCACTCCCGGTGTCCCTCTAAATTATACTGTAACACTTGCTGTCTTTAATATCCAATGAACTTTCATTTATTTCTTTTACTAATATTTTCTATTTAATTTATTTCTTTTTATCCACTATCTTTCTATTTTTATTTTTCATCCTTCTCTTTCTTCTGTCCTCTTCTCCATAATTTAAATGCTACTTTGAGTTCATTGTTAATTATAAATATTTACAATTTCAAAATAATATTTTGAATTTCAAATTATCTTTTAACATAATGAGTAATTACTAAATAATTTTTTGAAGAGTATCCATGTTTGTTCTTTATAGATAGTGCTAGAGTGAAAAATGAGACTCGGTACTATTTCTTGAGTTTGCAAATTAAGGCTGGATGTTGCTTGGGATTGTCCGGAGTAAATTTGCTTACAAGAACTCTTGAGTTCTCAAATATGCAATGAATTGTCTCAGAAAAAAAAAAAAGATTTACTAACATAATAGAAAATGGAATATTGTACAACGCACAGTACTGTGTCCATGGACTCAATGTATTGTAAAGACTTTATCTAGTATTTTGTAATAATAAATACTTTATTTTCTAGATGGCAAATGCAGGACAAGATAGTTCATGTTATGATATATGTAGCTTGCCACTCATAACAATTTTTAACTTGTCAATTTTGTTGTTGTTTTAATTATTTTGCATCTATGGAATTACCTTGAGGACACTATGGTGAAGAGAGATAGTAGAATAGTTTTTTGAAACATAGTTATATTAACCAAGTTTCAATCTGAAATGAGAGTCTAGAACTTATTATTTAAAGCGCAAGTAATTAGTCTGTTAGTCCACTAAGTTCATCTGATAGAAACGGGCCATTAATCAGCTAGTTCTACAATATTTGAGAGTTTTTGTATTTCACATGAGATGTTATCTCTCTTTTATGAATTTACAGTTGCCCTTGTCTGGGAGTTTGGTTTATCTCCCTTCTGTGTGTCTTGCTTACTTTCTCTATAGTCAAATTATTTGTGCACATATTTATGCTAATATTTAACAAATCCAATTGTCATTTTGGTGTTGAATAATTGATATTTCATAGAAACAAATTTTAAAAGTGTGTTGCATCGTTGTGTTATGAAGTTCCTTCATGCTCTCTAGTCCATTTCTCCTTCTGTGGGCCAGCTAAATCTTTTAGCTTTGTTTGGTTGCATTTTGGGTGAATTGTGGAAAAATATTTGAAATAAAGGTATTTTGAGCGTTAAAATTAAAGACTGATTCCACTGTTTGGTTTTGTTCTTGCAAAACATGGAAAATGGAATTGTTTGTTTGGAATTATTTTATAGGAGACAAATTTTACTGTAAATGTTAAATTAATAATTTTTTTATTGGATTTGTAGGGTGAAATTGTATTTTAAAATTTAATAAATATATGTGTATATGTATGGTTAATTGAAGTATGCATGCATACATTTGTGATGATTGATATATGATTATGGTATAGTGATGTGCAATTAATTTAATTTTAAACTTAAAAAATTTATAATAAGGAAATTATTATGACATAATAATTCAATGAAATGAATAAAAATTATGAAACAAAAATAATATTATTTAATTATAAAACTCTATTTAATGATAAATAAGCAAAAAATTGATAAAAATATCATATTGCAATGCTAATTAAATATTTTTTAAAAATTTTTGTGATTAATAATATTAATACTTATTAATTAAGTAAAATTTGAAATAATTTTGATAATATTTTAATTAGGGTGTAATCATTAATATATTTACTAATTTAAATAATATTTTAAAAACATTTTAATGAATAATATATTTACTACTAAATATACGAGTTAACAAAAACATTATTTATATTTTAATAAAATGTAATTATTAATATAAATACTATTAAATTAAAAAAGTAATGTAAATATGCAATAATTAGTATAAAAACTAGTAAAGAAATAATTAAATATATAAAAAATAAATAAAATAATAAAATTATATATTAACTTATTAAAATAGATAACCTAGCTATGAAATATACTTAACATATTTCCTTTGTAATTAGTAAATAGTCATTCAATTATAAATTAGTTATTCGTAAATAATATATTTTATTCAAAAATAAAAAATAAATGAAATAATATTTTCAAATTTAAATATTTTTGGATGATTATGTTAATTTGTTTGATTAATATTTTATTGAATGTTTTAGATTATTTAAATAATTATCACCCTATATTTAATTTTTTTTGTTAAATTTATAACTAAATGTAAAAAGAAAATCAAAAACATTTTTAATTAGTAGAGTTTTAATATTTTTATATATTTAATATATATATATATATATATATATACAAACACATATATGTGAATGAGTAAAGTGAAATGAGAGAGTGATATGAAAGGTATGGTGAGAAAATGTAATACCCTAAAAATATAATTGATAAAAAAAATTATTTTATTACTATTGTTATTATTATAAAAAAACGGTTTGGGGGTCAAAATGTAAATAGGAAAAGGTTTAATTGACGAATATTTAAAATTTTTATTCCTAGTCAATTGGGCCAATTCAAGGCACTAAACAAGATAAGGGTTGAATTGAAAACTAATTCAACTTTTAGGGGTTAAATTGAAAAATTGAGATAAAATTAAGGGGTCAATTTGGAATTTCTGAAAACTTTCCTTTAAATACATTTCCTCCTCAATTTTCTTCATTTTTCCTCCCACGTGCTCCCCTTTCATTCTCCAGCAACGGTCATTTTTGAAAACTAAGACATCTAAGGGCTTCCTCACCTCTTTAGGAACATGACGGTACCACATGCAACTTAATTCGACTAGTGGGCTGTTGGGAAATTGAAACCCAAAATCGTGCCATGGTGATGAGTGGCGGATGAGGTGGTGTAGTAGCGGATGAGGCGGTGTAGTGGCGGAAGCTTTGGTCTAGGGTGTGGATTTTGTAGAGTTTAACTCGAGGAACCTATTTGTGCTTTCAATTTCTTGAATGAGCTAATGGTGGAGGAAATTGCATACAACAGCAAGCAATGGCAAGTGAGGATGCAATTTGGGTTTTCAGTTAATTGAGTTGAAAATTGGTGGCAAAGTTTAAAATTAACTTGGGCATTTGCTTGGTTATGGTGAGGTATATCTAACGGCGGTGGTGCTGGCCAACTTCGGCGGTGGTGGCTCTTAGACAATTTTCTTGTCCCGTCGTGGTGGTCGTGTATGTGACATCAGTTTATAGTGATTGAACTCCGATAATAAGATCTTTGGTAAATTGTTGTAGCGGGGGTTATTGCAAATGCCTTGTATTGCTCTTATTTCTTACTAATTCCTATGTAATAATATGATATGGAAAAAATATGACTAGAATTGATCAATGCATGCATAGATATATATAAGCTTAGTGGACTTGGATTTATATTATAATATGCAAATCTTGGATAATTAAGTTAAATTAGGTGATTAAAATCTAATTTTATGTATTTGAGACTTAAGTGACAAATTGGCTTATTAATAATAAATTGATCATTATAATTGACTTCGTGTAATGTTTCAGGGATAATTATAAAGTAGGAATTTGAATTTATTCCTTTACCAAAGCGAATATGATCCTTGTAAGTATTACAGTATTAATAGCAATTAAGTATGTTACCTCTCGATAATCTCGAAGCTGAACCTTAAAATATATTATTGACTATAAAATAACCGATAGTAGAATATTATTAGTTTAATTATTATTATAGGGTCAAAATGAGTGTTTTGACGATAAGTCTGTTCTTTTGATTAGGTGACGAGGAGCCGAACTGCACAGGATAGTAGACCGAGATAGCATTTTTATGGCTATTAAGGTGAGGGTTTAACCTATTTGTCATTTGTTTTGTATAACTTGTGAGGATAAAACCTATTTTTTCTAGGAAATGAATGTTCCTTGATTGTTTGAACTCTTTGATTATCTAAATTCCTTGTATTTATTTGTTGAAATTGATTGTACTCATTTTGACTCCATTTTCTGTTTGTTTATTCATTGGTGTTTAATTGCACTTCTTCTGATGTCTAGAACTTTTGTTGTCCTATCTGTTGAAATTGATTGCACTTGTTCTGGTATCCAGGACTTTTGTTGTCTTATATGAGATACTTGTATATTGAAATTGATTGCACCCATTATGGTGTCCAAAACTCTCATTGTCTTATCTATTATTATCTTGTATACCCTACAACCTTGCCAGCTTTCCCTTTATTGCGTTGAATTTAGGTCTTGTCGACCAAATCGTGTTTTGCACTCCTTATTGAATTTGTTCTGCATATCAATGTATGGCCTTCCTAGCATTTGTTTATCTTTTATATTGTCATATGGGAATAATTTATTAGACGTTAGTCCTAGCTGTTATGCTTGGGACAAGCCGTTATGCCCAAAATAATTTACGGGACATTAGTCCCAGTTGTTATGCTTAGGATAAGCCATTATGCCCGAAATAATTTATAAGACATTAGTCTTAGCTATTATGCTTGGGACAAGTTGTTATGCTTGGAACAATTTATAGGCTGTTATGGTTGGGATAATGGAGGAATAAGGAGAATTTGTTATGTGTATTATGTTTTAGGTTTCTATTTAATTTTGTTTGTACTTCGTTCAGGCAGCAATAAGGACGGAGATGTTTTCGTTTGCTAAATTGTGATATTTTTCATATTTTGGTATAATCATGTTTCTAATTGTGTGTCTTGATTGTTGATATATATGTTAATTACTATTCCTTTGACAATTTTCCTTTAACTATTCATCATGTTTTCCCTCACTAAGTATTTAGGACTCACCTTTTTTGTTATCTTTATTCTCTTCCGTGATAGGCCTAAGTGAAGATTGAGGGCTTATGGCTTGGCCCGAAGAAATTGTTTTGTAATGGATTAGGTGTTTTGTATGTGTATATAGACTTCACCAAATCATAGCTCTAAGACTTGAGACGGTCGATATGTTTGAACACTAAATGGGAGATGCTCGGTATGTAAATATTGCACTTCTTGTAAGTTCTCTTGAGTTGGAAGCATGCTGCTACCTTTTGAGACTTTTTGAATCTTGAGGTTTTCACTTATCTCTTATATTATGATTTAAGTTTGAATTGGTGGCATCTCAACTTAGAAATTTCCTTGGGCGGGGCATTAGAGAAAAGGAGGGGTAGGTATTTTTTTAGAGGTATGTTGGGAATAAAAAAGGTGTTTTGGGAGTTAAAATTGGGGAATATATAATTTGTTTGTTATTATTTTGTGGAGTTGGAAAATATTTTCATAAAAACTAAACAAACATAGGCTTTGTTATGTGAGATTATGGGTACCATGAAATAAATAGATTTATCAATCATTTTGTTTTCATTGTTTTATTAAATCCTTTTTTTGTTTTTTGTTTTTATCTTTTTTTGGTTAGGGTTATATGTTCTAATTAAATTAAAAAAATTACTTTATTTGTCATGTCAATGTAAAGAGTTGCTCAATAAAGTTAAAAATTAAGAATATTATGGAAATACAATAAAATGTATTTTGCTAAGTAAAGGAGTTATTTCTTTTGCATTGATGTTGTGTGGGATTAAATTCAAGGATCTGTTTCCAAAAATTAAAAAGTTGTTGGTTTCTAAATCAGAAATACGTTTGCCTTGAAAGGAATGCTTGAATTAATTTAATATATCATTCGATAGCTTGTTAAGAAATAAATGAGTAGATAACTATGCCTAAAAGAGCATGAATTAAGACTTCTAAAACGTTTATGCAATAGAATACATACTCAAATTTTTTGATTTTGACTAAAACACTAAGCTCGTGCATAACGTGTTTCAAATGTTTTCAAACCTATTATGACATCGGATTTAATAAAGCCAATAAAACTTCTAGTAGATCTTGTTTTGATTAAAATGCTAAGCTCGTGCATAAAGTGTTTCAATTGTTTTCAACCTATCATGATATCGGATTTAATGAAGCCAATAAAACTTTTAGTGGATCTAGTATATATAAATATCAGTTAAGCACAAGTAAGTAAAAAACCACTGCAATTTACAGTGATTTGTCAAATGCCTACATCCACGAAGTAAAGTTGTACTTAGGATTTGAACATCAAATTAATTAGAGATAAAGTTTACATAGTATGAGCACCAACAATTTGATTGTAAATAAATAACACTCAAAGAGGTGATAAGCCAACTCCCAAAAGAAAACAACTACAAACTCATAGAGGAGGGGGGATAATTGAATCATACATTGAATATAACAACTCCCAAATACTATGGAACTAGTTGATCAATGGTTTACCCCAAGAGAACATTTGCCAAATGGATTTACATAGTGGACTAGTGCACAAACTACTGTCAGCTCTGCATGACAAGTTCTAGGCTCTTCTTCTAAACTGGAATACGACCAATACAACTATTCCCAAAAGAAATGCTTAGCTGTCTTTCTTCACTATAGAATCTTAAAGAAAACCCAATAGACACAAAATAATTAAAACAATTAACCAAAATAACAAGTTAAAGAATTACTAAGACTGGTAAATAGTGTATCCCATTACATAAACCCTCCAACAGAAGCAAAATAATTAAAACAACTAACCAAAATGACAAGTTAAAAAATTGCTAAGAGTAGCAAACTATGTATCTCATAATATGAACTCTACTGTCCTGTATTTGCCATCTAAATAGATAAAGTCTTTACAATGTATAGTCCATAAGCACAACATTGTGACTTGCATAATGTGTCATTTTCTAATATGTCTGTGTGCGTATATGTGTGTATATATATTAATTAATCTATAAATCTTATTTTTGAGACAACTCATTATTTAAGAACTTCAGCAAATTTACTCTTAGAAAAGCCTAAAGTAACATTTAAACTTCGTTTGCACTCAAGAGATAGTATCTAGTCTTCTATTAATTCTTTTTCTATTCTTACTTCCCTTCTTGATCCATCCAATACCAGGCTCACTTCTTTCTCATAATTTTCGTTTTTTACCATAGTACAAATTTGCAATATAGACCAAACCTATCTTATAGTGACTTATGTGCCATTCCTTGACCATTTGGAAGATATATTTTGTTATAATATATATATATATATATATATATTGTAGCTTGAAATTTGAGTTTGAGTATAAGTGTGTTTGTCCCACATTGAAAAAAATAAGAAGATCTCCTCTATCTTATAAAAAATAACATACTTAATGGTTTGAATTAAGACTTCAAGGAAAAATATAGAGGGAAGCCAAAAGTATATTATTATATATTTAAATTAATTCACGTGGCACTTGGACATGTGGCACGAGCGACGTGTGTTTAAGAAAATATTATTTTCTTTTGCAAAAAATTAATTTTGAGTAAGAAAATAACTTTATCATCTTCTGAAAATTAATGACGTATTCTTGAAGAATTGTGATTTTTCAAAGCTTGTATTAAAGGTTGTGTTTTCTCAAGAAATAGTTAGATTTATATGGTACAACTATTGAAAATTATTATGATACTTCATAAAGGATGTCTTCTACTAATATAAATATAACTAAGGAGAAGTGCCAGAATATAGATATATTTTCTAAAAATAAGTCTTCCTTTCTTCTCTACTAAAATTTTCTTATATACTCAAAAGCTTTCTAAAAGATCTTGAGGAAAATCTTTGAAGTTGCTATTCATAGATATTGGGTGGTTTTGTTGTATCCTAGAAGTGAATTGCCATCTCAACCCGGTAGCAAACTCATAGTAGCAACAATAATCACTTTAAGAAAAGTGTGTTCATGCCTCAGGCCACATAATTATTTAGCTAGTTCCATCAATTTTCTCAACAATCTTAAAGTGATTATTTAGCAATGGAGTCTGGCTTGAATTTTGGAATAAAGATGATAAATTAGGATTTTATTAAGCTGAACTAGTTTGATAATTATCCTTGTTGGAAGGACAAGATGATGATCCTGCTTACTACTTTGAGGGTTGCCTATGTACTAGACCCGAATCAGCTTGTTGTATGACAAGATCAGTAAGGGTCAAGTCAACCCCAGATTCTATCTTCCCTGACTCGTTCACTCCTGGAGCAAAATCGTTATTGCCTTTCGCCCCTTGGGCTCTCGCTTTCATTGCGAAACCTTTCATCCGGCACTCTACCTATAGGAGAAGCAGCTAGATCCATTTCTATTCTTTCTCACCCTAGGCTAGGTTAAAGGGTTCGAGCAGAGAAAGTAGTAGGTGAATCGTAGGGTTGGCGCGCCGCCTTCCCTTTCGAAGATTCAATACCCGGGCTTGGGGGATCGCTATCTCTTTAAAGGAGGGGAATCGATGAAAGAGCTCTTACTTTACGACCTCTTTCATCCAATAGTTCAGTCCTTAGGCCGACATTAAATAGAGAGACGGGCCATTTCACATAGCTGGGCTCTTGCCCATTCTTTCTTTCATGGGCATGTGCTAAAGGAAGCGTAGGAGTAGGAGTAGCAGGCATTGGTCTTGACCCTTACCCTCGTAAGGGGATCTAAGACCCTTAGGCCAATTAGACTGAATTAGTGGTAGTAGTAGTATGCCTTTCCTGATTACTTTGTTTCTTCGCTATACCTTTACTGCTTGGAGGAAGAGAATCAGCTGACTCGGCTTTATTGCTTTATTGCCACTAAGAGATGATGACTCGGATGCTATCAAGGTTGTTCATGCTAAAAGGGAGGAAGATGAAGTGCTATGTCATGGACACATCCTAAACTCACTATCTAATTGCTTGTTTGATCTATATGCTTCACTCAAATCACTACTAGAAATCTGGAATGCTTTGGAGATCAAGTACAACAATGAAGAGCAAAGCACAGATAAGTTTTTAATTATGAAATATTTTAAGTTTGTTATGCATGATAATCTTTCAATGATGGATCAAGTACATGAAATGCAAATACATGTGTCTAAACTTAAAGATTTGAAAATTGAAATTCCCGAAGCAATACAAGTAGGGGCAATTATTGCCAAACTTTCTACAAGTTGAAATGACTATAGAAAGAAATTACTCCATTCAGTGGAAGAATTTTCTATCGATCAATTGCTAAAACATTTGCGCATTGAAGAGGAAACTCGAATTCTTGACAAGGTGCACAATGTGCAATTTAGCCCAAAGGTGAACTATGTTTTAGAAGGGGGCAACAATTCGAGTGGAGGAAGGAAAAGAAAGTCCTTAGATGTTGATTCCTAAAAGAAGAAAAACATCACATGTTACAATTGTGGAAAAAAGGGACATCTCAAGTGAGATTGTCAAGCAAGAAAGAAATAAAAATGGGAAAATCAGTCCAATGCTCAAGCTAAAAACAATGTTCAACCAAGTGTTCAAGTCACTGAAAAAAATGTTAATGAACTCAGAGCGATGGTGCATAATTAGTGTATTGATATGGTCAGTAAAGTAAACATGGTTGCAGCAATTAACTCCACTAAATGGTGGTATGATTTTGGTGCCACCATTCATGTTTGTAATGACAGAAGTTGCTTCAAAAGTTATGAAGAAACTATTGAAGAACATAAGGTTTTGATGGGAAATGCTAATACAATAGCAATTCTTGGGAAAAGAAATGTTGAAGTTCAATTCACCTCTGGTAAGAAGATGTTGCTAACTAATGTTCTTCCTGTTCCAGAAATTTGAAAGAATCTAGTTTCTGCTTCTCTTTTAAACAAGAGGCTTGAAGGTTGTCATTGAGTTTGATAAAATAATTTTGTCTAAGAATGGTGTGTTTGTAGGGAAAGGTTACTATTGTGATGGAATGTTCAAACTGTGTACTGATGCAAATGTTATGAATAAAATAAATATTTCAGCTTACTTTCTTGAGTTATCTTCTTGTTCATTATGGCACTTTAGATTACGTCATGTAAATTATTGTTATTTAAAATTTCTGTTTGATCGTGGATTAATCTATTATGATAAAGAAGAAAATAAAAAATGTGAAATATGCATTCAAGCAAAAATGTGTAGAAGACCATTTCCTAAAACTGAAAGAAATTCAGAGTTGTTAGATATTATCCATTCTAATATTTATGAATTAAATGGTACCTTAACTTGTGGAGGAAATAGGTACTTTATTACATTTATAGATGACTATACATGATTTACACATGTTTATCTCATGAAATTGAAGAATGAAGCCTTTGATAAATTTAAGGCATATAAAGTAGTTGTTGAAAACCAAAGAGGAAAGAAATTAAAACTCTTCGATGTGATTGAGGAGGAGAATATTTTCCAAATGAATTCTCTTTTTTTTGTGAAAAGAATGGCATAATACACCAATGTAGTGCACCTCACACCCCACAACAAAATGGACTAGCAGAGAGGAAAAATAGAACATTAGTTGACATAACTAATGCGATGTTATTAAACTCAAATCTGCCTAATAATATATGGGGTGAAGCATTGTTGACATCTTGCCATTTGCATAATAGAATACCCTCCAAACAATTGAAGGTATCTCCATATGAATAATGGAGAGGTCAAAAACCAAATATAAGTTATTTTATAGTTTGGGGGTGTCTCGCTTTTTACAAAATAAATGAATTAAAGAGAACAAAGTTAGGACTTAGGGCCTTAAAAAGTATGTTTGTTGGCTATGTAGAAAATTCGAAAGTTTATAGGCTTTTGGACTTGGATTCAAATGTTATAGTTGAATCCAGAGATGTTGAATTTTTTGAGAATAAATTTCTAGGAGAAAATTCTGCAAAATCAACACAAACACCAAATGTCAATTTTGACCTTACTCTTCGAAATAAAAGAAAATCCATTGATACTCCTAGTGAAGTTAGGAGAAGCCAAAGAGGAAAGACAGAAAGAAAATTGATCCTAAATTTATATTCTATGTTGCTGAAGCATCTAGGGAAAGTATAATTGGAAAAATACCCATATTATTTAATTTAGAAGATGATCCTAAGGACTTTAAAAAAGCAATGTCATCCAAAGATGTTGCATTTTGGAAGGAGGCAATTAATGATGAAATGGACTCATTGTTAGCAAACAATACTTGGGTTTTAACAGATTTACTTCCTGGTTCAAAGTCTATAGGATGTGAGTGGGTATTTAGAAGAAAGTATAATATAGATGGATATTTACAAACCTTTAAAGTTAGACTTGTTGCCAAAGGATTTAGACAAAAAGAGGGCATAGACTATTTTGACAGTTATGCTCCTTAGCCCGTATAACTTCCATTAGAATTTTGCTTTCATTAGCATCTATTTACAATTTATTTGTGCATCAAATGGATGTTAAAATGACATTCTTAAATGGAGATTTGGATGAGGAGATGCATATGGAACAACCAGAAAGTTTTGTATTGCTAGGAAATGAAAACAAGGTCTATAAACTAGTCGAATCCTTGTATATTTTAAAACAAGCGCCGAAACAGTGGTATGAAAAATTTGACTCTGTTATTTTATCCTTTGGTTTTAAGCACAATATTGCTGATAGGTGTGTTTACTCTAAGTTTAATGATGAGTATGGTGTGATCATTTGCTTATATGTAGATGATATGCTTATTATTGGCACTAATATGCATGGAATACATAAAACTAAGAATTATTTGTTATCACAATTTAAAATGAAAGATTTGGGAGCAGTAGATACCATTTTATGTATCAAGATTAAAAAACATAGTGGGGGTTATGCTTTAAGTTAGTCCCATTATATTGAGAAGATTTTAAATAAGTTTAAACACTCGAATATAAAAGAAGCTAGAACCCCATTTGATGCTTCATCCAAATTAAAGAGAAATGAGGAAAGTGCTATAGCTCAACTGGAGTGTTTTAGTACAATCGAAAATCTAATGTATGCTCTGCATTGCACTAGGCCAGATATTGTGTATGCAGTGTGCACACTCTCTAGATTTACTCATAGTCCAAGTAGTGACCATTAGAAAGGTACCACTAGAGTTTTTGGTTATCTTAAGCACACACAAAACTTGGGAATATTTTATAATCAATTTCTTGCAGTGTTAGAAGGGTTCTCCGATGCTAGTTGGATAACTAGTGTAAATAATAATAAGTCTACCACAAGATTGATTTTTTGTATTGGTGGAGGGGCAATTTTTTGGGCATCTAAGAAACAAGCATGCATTACACACTCCACTATGGAAGCCGAGTTTATTGCTTTAGTAGCAGCAGGTAAAGAGGCAAAATGGCTAAGAACTTTTCTATTAGATATTAAGTTGTGGCTACAACCTATGCCAGCCATTTCTTTGCACTGTGATAGTTAAGCAACAATGTCTAGGGCATTTAGTAAAATATATAATGGAAAATCAAGACATATTGGCTTAAGACATGAATATGTTAGAGAATTAATCTAAGAGGGCATAAAAACAATAGTCTTTGTGAGGTCACAAAACAATTTGGTAGATCCATTAACAAAAGGGCTCTCAAGCGATTTAGTTATCAGTACTAGAAAAGGAATAGGACTAAGTCCTTTTTTCTAGGAAAAAAAAATAATCACATATAGTGGGAACCCTACCTTATTTCTAGAACTACCACTAGTTAGAAGATTTAAAGGGTAATAACAAGCTACTGATTAGTGATTAAGAAAACACTAAAATTTGTATTTCTAAGTGTTCAATATAAAAGGAGGATGAGTTATGAACTCTTAATGAAGAAAAGTTTGATATCTCAATAATATGGAAGGTCTTTACCTAAGTGAACACAAGAAGTGGTGCCACTTCTAATAAAAGTTTGGATGACTTTTATAAGTGTTCATGATTCTAGGATGGAGTACAAGGCCATGTATGTGCTTAAATTTTCAATGAACCTTTGGAAGCCAGATAAGGTCTTGTGTGCAATATTTTCAATGTGCAATATATAAAATCTAGGTTTAAGCTATGGCCACCATTGATTTTGTTTTAACTTTGAAGTATTTGCACTAATAGAAAGTTTAATTCGAAAGACACTTTCTATTATGCAAGAACTTTGGAAAAGTATATGGATTTATCAAATTACAAGCTAAGTGGGGAATTGTTATAATATATATATATATAATATTGTAGCTTGAAATTTGAGTTTGAGTATAAGTGTGTTTGTCCCACATTGAAAAAAATAAGAAGATCTCCTCTATCTTATAAAAAATAATACATTTAATAGTTTGAATTAAGACTTGGAAGAAAAATATAGATGAAAGCCAAAAGCATATTATTATATATTTAAATTAATTCACTTGGCACTTGGCACTTGGCACTTGGACATGTTGCTCGTGCTATGTGTGTTTCAGAAAATATTATTTTCTTTTGCAAAAAATTAATTTCGAATAAGAAATAATTTTATTCTCTTCTAAAATTTAATGATGTATCATTCTGAAGAATTGCGATTTTTCAAAGTTCGTATTAAAGGTTGTACCTTCTCAAGAAATAGTTAAGATTTATATAGTACAACTATTGAGAATTATTATGATACTTCAGAAAGGATGTCTTTTACTAATATAAATATAACTAAGGAGAAGTGCCAAAATATATATATTTTCCGAAAATAAGTCTTCCTTTATTCTCTATTAAAAGTTTTTCTTATACTTAAAAGCTTTCTAAAAAATTTTGAGGTAAATTTTTGAAGTTGCTATTTGTAGATTTCGAGTGATTTTGTTGTATTCTAGAAGTGAATTGTCATTTCAACCAAATAACAAACTCATGGTGAGGACAATAATCACTTTAAGAAAAGTGTGTTCACACCTTATGCCACATAATTATTTAGCCAGTTCTATCAATTTTCCTAACATATTTTTCTTCAGTGTCTAGATCTGTTAGATAATTGGCTATATAATGCGTGGAATTTCAAAATCCTTGGGGAATTAAGTTATTTGCAAATTAACATTATGACTAAGAGGGAATATCTTGTTAAAATCACTGTTTAATTTGTTTGACAAGTTATTTGTTGGAGCGAATGACTGGCAAGAGATTTTGCGGTTGAATGAAAATAACTTCCATGATTTGCCTCATTTTACCTTATTTTCATCCCTAACAACTGTTTTCTCGGCTGTTACAAAATATCCACCGAACAAGTGTTTCGTAGACAACTTTTGATAGCTTTCTCGGATTGTGACATTTGGATTGCTTGCCAATCAAATAACAGGAATAGCACGCAAACTTGAGAGCACTTGTTTCATTGCAAGAATTATGATATCTCAATGGCAATAAAGTGAAAATATGACCTACAAGTCTTTGGCAACTTTCCATACTTGAGATTTCAGATGTTTCTTTCACTTGCTTTGAAGGAACAATCTGTTCATTGTCATCAATCTTTTATATTATGTGATAGTTCTTGAGTTTGAATTCAAATGAGTTTCTTCGTGTATCTTATATGTATTTGATTGTACAATTTGTATTTTAATTTACTTGATTTGATAATAGGATAATATTAATTTATTAAAAGAATAAAAAATTTGTTATTTATAATGCCCTCTAAAAAAAAAACAATTCCGGAAGCTCCAAAACTTGGAAGTGTTGGATTTGTCCTTTAATCCTTGGTCTTAATTAAACTTCACCGCTGATTGAATTCTTCCCTTTCAGTCGCATGCTGTAAGCCTAACATCTTGCAACACGAGTCCTCACTTCCCGCCATTGCTTAATTCCAACTTAAACCAACTTTTCCGAGCTTGGTATCTCTTGTGATGGTATGTATTCCAGACTAGGGCTGTCATTAAATTAGATTTTAATTCGAATTTGATTTGAATTTGATTCGAATTTTAGAATTTTTATTCGATTAAAATATCCAATGAATCAGATCTGATTATAAATAGCTATAATTCGAAATAAGTGAATTGAATATGAAATTTTATAATTTGATCTGATAAAGATTTGAATCCGAATTTTATTAAATTGATAATTATATAGTATAAATTATATAGTATAAATATCAGATATGGACATGGAATTGGCATGCATAAATTCTATAGGACTTAGATTTGGATTCTGTTATGCATACCTGTTGATATGGGAT
>JACGDI010005773.1:6658-43804 GCA_014898725.1 Jacaranda copaia
ATTTATAACTAATGAAATATTGGGTTCGTTAATAGTGAACATGGGTTTATTTCATAATTAAAACAATCACGAAAATAATTTTTTATTGAAAAATTTGAATCTTGTTCTCTAATAACAAAAAATTACTTTTTGTGTTTTGTAAAATCCAACCTCCACTCCCTGCGATTATAATTCATGATTTCATCGCCAAATCCAATATTAAAATACTTAATACAAAAAATGCCAAATAAATCGAAGGGAAAACGTCCTTCCCAAAATATAGCACATCTACATTATTATTTTTTTTTAAAAAAAGCCTCCTTTATCTTTAAAATAGAAGTTATGATATCAAATTTACCTTCTACTCTTTTATATATATATATATATATATAAACATAAATAAAAGAGAATTTACACGCCCAAACAATCACCAGTTATTCAATAATTTATCTTATTATAAGGAAAACTTAATATTTTAAAGAATTTTAATTTTTTTTTAATTTTGTAATGAATTATAAAGTTTTTGTTTTATGTGACTCCTATCTTCACAACTATGTAATTATAAAAACAAATTTTAGATGCATATTAGTATTTAGCATATTAAATGTAAGAATATATAAAAATAATATTTTATATGTGTGGAAATTACATGTAAAAGAATGCTAGTGCAAATAAAAAGGAAAAAGAAAAATTCAGGGAATGTTTGTTTATGTTTCTCCAAAGCAAAATTATTTTGAGAAAACATAACCAAATATACTTTCATTTTCCCTATAAAACATTAAATTTTTTTTTCTCAAAATATCCTATCATATCCTTCATTATTCTGAAAATCTTCCCATTTTCCAATATATACATTCATATATTATATATGCATATTATATATTTTATTATTATTCTAACAATTAAAAAAAAATCACTCAATTTTACTTTTACCCTAAAAATCCAACAAAAAGTATGAATTTGACTGTTACAGTAAAAAAATGTCTCTTCCCAAAATATAACCAAACATACCAAAATTTTCAAAAATCAAGTTTTAACTATTTCCCAAACTATAATAAAAAATCAATTATATTTTCCAATACAAATTTCACATTTTGTTAATATCACTTTCAATATTCATTCTTTCAAAATATATATTAAAATCACAAAAAAAAAACATAACCAAACATTATCCCCAACCTTTGTTAATGAAAAAGTCGAACCAATTAATGACATTGGACACATTTTCTCCCTAACATAGCGGCCTGCCTGTTGCAAGGATTCTGGAGGGATCCAACAAAACGCGGACGATGGGGACATGGGGGACTATCCTGTGCCTCTAAGTACATTGAAATTGATAAAATAGAAAATGGGCTTTATTATCCGAGGCAAGAAAAACAAAACCAAAAAAAATAAAAAAAAATAAACGAAAAAAAATACATAAATTTCTTGTTAGGTCGCAAAAATCCAAAGACAAATCCATATTTTGTAAGGCTTAGAGCTAGAAAGTATAAAATTTCTTCATATATTAGGAGATGCCCATTTTTTTTTATTACCTCATATTCTTTTGAATTCATTGTAATTATTTGTTCTCAAAATTAAGACTTGCCAACAAACAAGATTCGTGTATTGACGGCCAAACAACGCGTAAATGAGCAAAGTAGGTGGTGCTACAAATCAGAAAATATTGGGAATGTTTGATTATGTTTTTTGTTTAATTTTATTATGTATTTTAGGAGAATAAATTTTTAAAGAATGTGAAAGTTATTTTTTGGTAAGTTTGCTGATGTTTTAAGGAAGATATTTTTTTACTATTGTAATCAAATCAATATTTTTTTATTGAATTTTTGAAATGAAAATAAAATTGAGGGATTTTTTTAATGTTAGAATAATAATAAAATATATATAATATATGTATGTATATATCAAAAAATATGTATTTTGGAGAAAAAAAATGAAAATATGTTTGATTATGTTTCCCTAAAACAATGTTATTTTGGGGAAATATAACCAAACAAAGCCATTATATTACTATTTTACCATTGATAAGTAATATCTTTATTATTTATTCATCCTTATTTTATATGTTAAAAGTAGTAAACCTTTCACAAAAAATATAATAATGTTCTAAAATAAAGTTTTGATTTGATACTTCAAAAATATTGTGCGAAAAATAAAATAATTAAATTGATAATAGTTCAGTGAACATGGTAATGTGATATGAAAAAATGACTGTGCACATTTTTGTGTAGTATAGCATTGATGGTGCCAAGATTTGTTGTTTGATATAAAAAGGTTTAGTTTTAAATTTATAAATCTAGGTTTGAGATGAGACATATGATCATCATTTCTATATATGATAGTTTGGCAATACCCAAAAAATAAAAATAATTAATAAATTATTTAAAAGTTTTTAATTCTTTTGATATGGAATAATATTTTATATTACTAAAAATTTATTAGTCGTGCAATTTGAGAAGAGACATTCGATTATTATTTCTACATATGATACAATTTGATATATTTAAATTTATTACCAAACATAAGAATGTAGCTTAAGAAGATATTGTCTTAATGGATGGAGTGATATTTGTTAAATTAGATTATTTATTATTACTACAAATTATGATATCATCAAATATTATACCAAAAACACAAAACTAGCATGGAGAATCTATAAGTATAACCCAATACATGGTTTGGAAATAAAATAAAATTGACGTGGTCATAAGTTCTAGGTCGAGCCGCAAATTAAGAACATTCGTACCCTTTTATTTTATTTATCTATTTATTATTGGATGGAATGAAACGTCTGTATGTCTCATTTTCTAATTTTCTTTTGAATTCAGTATTTTCGGTTTGCCCAAATAAATTCTCCATAATTGGGTTCATCTAAACCCAGACTCACTTCCATAATTTGGCGGTGGCGTTGACGCGCCGCCCTCTACGCAGCCTCTACACGCATCCCCCATAACTCCGCTTTTGACGGGTCAAACTGCTGCCCCACTCCCCTTTTTTAAAAGGCTACGACGATTTCGCCTGTCTCCTAAATCTGAATTTTATCCGCACAACTTCCGCTCTGCCACAGGTTTTGGATTTCACCTCCGACGGCGCGTGTTTCCACTCCCCATCGTGAGACATTCTAGGAATGGGGCAAACCACCTCCGCCCATGGCTATTCCTCCGGTGGGCCGATCCATACCCGCAGTCCCAGCCTTTCCCTTCATCAGCACTGCTCCACCAATTCGAATCCCCAGCTTCCCGAGGGCGTTTTGTTGAATCAACAGCAAGACTTCACCTCGGAGATCCCCGACGAATGTTTAGCTCTAATATTCCAATGCCTGAGCTACGGCGACAGGAAGAGCTGCTCCTTGGTCTGCCGCCGATGGCTCGCCGTCGAGGGGCAGAGCCGTCACCGGCTCTCCCTCAACGCCTCCAACGAGGTCGGTGCCCACCTCCCCGCCATCTTCATCCGCTTCGACTCGGTTACCAAGCTCGCCCTCCGCTGCAACCGTAAGTCCGTCAGCATAAACGACGACGCATTGACCCTGATTTCTCAACGCTGCCAGAACCTCACCCGCCTCAAGCTCCGCGGATGCCGCGAAGTCTCTGACCTGGGTATGTTCGCTTTGGCTCAAAATTGCAAATCATTAAGTAAATTCTCCTGTGGATCGTGTACATTTGGGGCTAAGGGCATGAATGCGCTTTTAAACAATTGCTCTTCGTTAGAGGAACTTTCTGTCAAGCGTTTACGGGGTATTAACGACGGCTCCGCCGCTGAACCGATTGGCCCCGGGATTGCGGCTTCATCGCTGAAGTCAATCACGCTTAAGGAGCTTTATAATGGGCAATGCTTTGGGCCCTTGGTTATTGGATCGAAGAATTTAAAAACTTTGAAGATTTTGAGATGTTTGGGGGACTGGGATGGATTACTGGAGGCAATTTCTGGAAGGAAGAACTGTTTGATGCAGGTTCATTTGGAGAGGCTGCAGGTGAGTGACGTGGGGCTAATGGCTATTTCGAAGTGCCCGGATTTGGAGAATTTTACCCTGGTAAAGGCTCCTGATTGCTCCAACGATGGGATTTCGGCAATTGCTGAGAACTGCAAGCTGTTGAGGAAACTCCATATTGATGGGTGGAGAACGAATAGGATAGGTGATGAGGGATTGATAGCTATTGCGAAAAATAGCGTTAATCTTGTTGAATTGGTGCTTATTGGGGTGAACCCTAGTTCTGTGAGTTTGATGGCAATAGCCTCAAATTGTCAAAAGTTGGAAAGATTAGCACTTTGTGGGAGTGAAACTGTTGGAGATCCTGAGATTTCATGTATTGCGGCAAAGTGTACTGCGTTGAAGAAGCTTTGCATAAAGGGTTGTTGTGTGACAGATTCCGGGATTGAGGCTTTTGCTTTTGGGTGTCCCAATTTGGTGAAGATTAAAGTTAAAAAGTGTAAGGGAGTTTCCAATGAGGTTGCCGATTGGCTAAGGGCAAGGAGGGTTTCACTGGCTGTGAATTTAGATGTGGATGAGGTTGAACCTGAGGTCATAGATGTGAGCACAAGCGATGGAGGAGCACATGATGATGGTATAGAGTTTCCACAAATAGTTAGTGGATCAGTAGCAAATGACAGTAGTGGAAATGTTGCTCGGCGCAATTTTGATGTTCCATCGACAAGTAATGGAGCTCGATCATCCAATAGGTCCAGGTTTAGCCTTTTCACTGGACGGACTCTTGTTGCCTGTGCTTTTAGGAGATTATCTAATAGTAATGGTAGTTCAAATGATAGCTTGTGATTGAACTGCACGAAAGTCAAACTTATAGACTCTGTCTTGCTCCTCTGTTGCCTGTGCTCTCCGAAGGTTTTCAAATAGTAATGGTATTTCAAGTGATAGCTTGTGATTGAATTGCATGAAAGTTGAACTTATAGGCCCGTGTTTTGCTCCTTTGTTGCCTGTGCTTTCCGAAGGTCATCAAATAGTAATGGTGGTTCGATTGATAGCTTGTCGTTGAGCTGCATGACAGTTGAACTTATAAACTCATATTTTGTTGCTGTTGTGTCTGTGTTTAGTCATTAGGAGATTGTGATCTGTGTGCGGACTTCTGCTGCTCAAATTTGGGGAAAGTAAGATATCTTTTCTCCAGCACTGTTTATGGAAATAGTGTCCTCTTCCAATTGATATCTTTGCTTTCATAACATGATATGTGTAATCTTGCCCATTTTGTGTTTCTTAGGTGTATATCTTTGATAGTTGCAAAGTTGAAGTTTTTACTTCCTTCATATTGTCCCCATATTGCGAGCTTTATGATCGACATCCAAGTGTAATCATCGATCCTAATGAAAAATTCGTGCATTACTTGCTTTTAATCCATTGCTTCTACTTAATTTTTTCTGCTTATTTGCTTCTCTTTCTTTCATGCTTGAGATTCTGTTACAGTGTCTATGATGAGGCATTCAGATGCAGAATGAAATCCTAGTACTGTTTCCAGCATAGTTGCATATTTTAGCTGCAGTTTACCAGCAGAGAATGTGTCTGAATCTTAATTTTATTCTATCTAGTCCATATTCATGAAAAATTGCTCCATCTAACTATACCAACATAATTTATTCTTTTTAAACATTTTTTCTTTCTTTATATTTTTATCTCGAGGTTTTCTGGATATATTTATTGCTGTATTTATGTTCAATTTGTAGAGATATATGAAACAATCTTTAGGTACTAATTGGACATGGGTTTTCTAGAGGTGAAATTTGTCAAAAATTGGGATGAAACTGTGCTTGGATACATTTGTGCTACCATCATACTTAGCTGAATTTTATTTGAAATTATCCAAGCATATGGGGGTCAACTTTTAGTTTGGTAAAAGTCTAATAGGCATGTTTGTATATATACTAAAATCATAATATTGATAACATACTAGTAAACGTCATATGTGTGCATAAATGGATAGCCTCGTTATACCCTATCTTATTACCTAAATAAATAGTATCTATTTTTTATAAAAAAATTAATAGATGGATAGCCTTTTTTAATTTAATATTATTTATTTAGTGTTATCCCTTGTTTTCTATGAGATTAAAAAACCCTAGTCTAAATTTTGGTATTTTACCGGTCAAAGAGCTCTCTAAAAGAAAACCCTAACCTTAGAATTAGAAATACTAGAAAAATTAATTGTAGTGATTATAATAAGTATTTTGAAAATTTCACAGCTTAGCATGCTCCGACTAAATTCTAAAAGTCCTACAAATATTTAATAGATACATGATAAAAATTTTAATTTATTTAAATTTTCTTTAATTAGTATAACTCTATATGTTACGTTTAAATAAATCTTTTATTTTTACCTGGAATTCTTTCAAATAGTAATAATATATATACATAACAATAATAAAATAATATGGATAAGCAAACTACCCAGTAAAAAATATTGACTATAATTGTCTAATTTTAAGTTTTTTCAATCATTTAAAATAATTTCACTTAAAATTAATTGTGAATTTAATGATTTTATAAATTATTCAAATTCAAACTATTCCAACTAATGAAATTTAATTAACATTTAATACAATATTCAAACAATTTTAATGCATGTAAGACCATTATGTGTAGGAAGGGAGTTTTTGACCGTAATTACGAATCTTTGACTATGATATGATTCTTATTGTTTAGATTTTTGAATTATTTAAATAATTTCATTAGTTGCTTATTGTTAATAGTCATTTTTTTTAATTTATTAAAATATGTTAGCTAATTAATTTTAGTGACCTTTTAATACATTCTTTAACTCATTCATATGCGCACATTTTTTTATTTACACATGCACGTAGGGGTGCAAACGAGTTTCATTTCGCAAGCTTCATGTGCCGAGTTCAAGTTCTAATTTGAGTCGATTTTGAGACATCTATATTTAGGCTTGAAGTTCGCAAGTCAGTATATAATTAAATATTCTTTTTATTTTATTAATAAATATATATTATATTAATATTTTTTATTTCGAGTTTGAGTTCAAGGTTGCAATTATTTATAATTCATTTGTCAATTCGACCTTTATTGAATCGAGCTCAAAAATTTTGCACAAACCTAGCTCAGTTCGGTTCGATTGCATCTCTACATGTGCACACGCACGCACGCACGCACGCACACACACACACACTAAAATATGCTAGAATTCAGACATCGAATGTCATATATACAAGTGTGAGGGTGATGTTATTAGGCCAATTGACTACTTAGCACTCACTTGCACACACAAATTTATTCTATTATATATAGAAATAAGATTTTTTATTAGAATATGTAATTTTGATTAAATTTTGAATATTAAAATATTTTATCTTTTGATTGTTTATATCAAAATTTGAATATTTAAAATTCTGATTGTTTAAAGCAATTTTAATTGATTACTTGATATTAGTACAATTTAATTAAATCCTAAATTTTAGATCTTATACTTTTTTGATTGTTTAGAACAAAATATTGATTTTTAAATCATTATAATATGTTAGCTAACTAAATTTGTTGACCTTTTAATGCATTCTTTAACTCACTTACATACATAAATTAATTTGTACTTTGTAGTATTGTATATAGAAAACAAGGTTTTTTTTTTTTTTTACCTATAATTATGCAATTTTGACTAAATTTTAATTTTTTTGAATTCATGATCTTTTGATTGCTTAAAACAAAATTTTTGAATTTTTAGAATTTCTAATTGTTTCAAATAATTTAATTGAATACTTAATATTACTATAGTTTTGTGATTTTGACACTTTAATACATTCTTAACTCATTTACACGCACATATATCTTTGACTACAATTATGTTAATTTGACCAAATTAGGGATTTCTAGAATTTATTATCTTTTAATTTTCTAGAACAATTTTTTTGAAACTTTTAGAATTTCTGAATGTTTGGAATAATTTAATTAATTAATTAACATTATTATAAATTTATGATTATGAGCAAATTCTCCTTTGATTGTTCCGAACAAAATTTTGTTAGAATTTTGAATTTTGATTGTTTAAAATAATTTATTGTTTATTGATATTATTGATAATTTTTTAAATCTTCAAAAATGTCAACTGGACCCAAATACTTAAAAACATATGGAAAAAAAATGGAAAAAACTTCAACACTTTTATGCAATCAACCCAAGCTAGATTGACTATATCGCCATAGACCTAATTTTATTACCAAACGGATAGATCAACTGTATTGCTATAAATTTGGGGCTTGTTTGGTTTTATTTTAAAAGTTCATTTTTATTTTTATGTATTTTAAAAATTAGTAACGTAATTATGATTTGAAAATGCAAAAAGAGATTGTATTTGAATATTTTGTTGGAAAGTAATATTAGAGT
Source organism: Jacaranda copaia (assembly GCA_014898725.1). Classification (NCBI taxonomy): domain Eukaryota; kingdom Viridiplantae; phylum Streptophyta; class Magnoliopsida; order Lamiales; family Bignoniaceae; genus Jacaranda; species Jacaranda copaia. The sequence goes on from JACGDI010005773.1 coordinate 14,976, forward strand.
TTATGTTTTGAAAATCGGTTCGGCTGGTTGGACTGATAGAGGCCAATCCGATCCAGTTAAAATATAAAAATTAGTGACTGTCAAAATTGGTCCAATTGGTATTAGTTCAACCGGTTTTTGACTGGTTCACTTATTTTTTTTTGAAAATTTAAAAATGATTTTTTAAAAAAAATAAAAAAATGTAAAAAAGGAGAAATTATGAGTTGAAAGATGATGATTAAAGATTTTGAATGTGTAATTTTTTGAAACATAAATTTATTTTCTTGAAATTTAATGAAGTGGTAATTATATGTGAGTGCTTATATTTAATTTGTTGTTTTATTTTATTTAATTTATCTTAAATTATATTATTAAGTATAGAAGAATTTATTTTTACTCAAAATTGAAACATAAAATAAATTTTTACTTAAATTAAGGTAAAATATTATTTTTTATTAATTTATAGTTGACTAATTATGAAATAATATTTGTTTTTCTAAAAAATGCACTTAAAAATAAGTAAGTTAATTTTTTTTCACATAATATTCTTTCTATATTAATTGAAGTTTTATTTTTTGTTAATATTAAAATATTATATATTTATAAAATTAAATATAATTATTATGTCATTATGACATCATACTGGTAGAACTAATGGTTCAACCGGTTGAATAAATAACCAGAAACATTACTGGTTTTTTTATCCAATCCGATTTTGAAAACATTGATTAGAGTAGGTATAAATTTGAAAAATTAGTTAATTTAGATTTTTTCATGTTAAAAAGATTTATTTTTTAAAATATATGTACATTTTATTAATTTTAAAATGAAAAACTTTATATCAAAATAAATTTGAATTTGATTAATATAATAATAGAATAATGAAATAAATTTAAAAAAATTGAAAATAAAAATAACAAATATTTTGAATTAGGATGAAATATGAATAGAGTTGACGTTTTTACAATATTTCAAACATTTTTCCTCGGGTCGCCTTCTGACTGTATATTAGTTCACACAACCAAACACTTCTCACACAAGAACTGATCCAAGCCCAAAAATCCCAAATGGAACCCACGCCTGAGCTTTCCACCTCCTCTGCCACCACCACCGCCACCACCACTGCCACCTCTGAGGTCCCTACGTCGGACAATTCACCCTCAGCTCCGCCCACCGTTGCTGCCGCCGCCATGTCGCGGTGGACGTTTTCGTTTTCACAGCGCTTCCAGCACCTTTTGGATAAGTCGACGCCGTACTTGCTCTACCGGTGGATCGCCTTCCTCTGCGTCGCGTTCATTTATGTGGTCCGTGTTTACTTGGTCGAGGGATTCTACGTGGTGTCGTATGCCCTCGGCATTTACATACTTAACCTGCTCATTGGCTTTCTCTCGCCACAGGTGGACCCGGAATTCTCCGATGGCCCGACGCTTCCTGTTCGGAGCTCCGACGAGTTCCGCCCCTTTGTCCGCCGCTTGCCCGAGTTTAAATTCTGGTTTGTTGGGTTGTTTAGTTGTTATCAGAAATTACGAATTAGGGCATGATGATTTAAAATCAACCTACTCTTACCATTTCTTCCTCGGATTTAAATTTTTATGCACCTGAGAATAGTATACAGTATTAATTTTTAACAGGGTGGTCGGGAATGATTCTTTTTTTCCCTTTCTTTTTGGTGGAATCGAATCGTCTCAATGGGCTTGTTCATTGACAACATAAAGTGATACATGTTTTGACCGGTATTGTTAAGAGTGAAAAACGTAATTGGACATCAAATGCTCACATTTTTTAAATATATACACTCGTGGTTCTTGTCGACTCAAATGGGTGTTGCTTGATGATCCACCGCCTTTTTTTCTCTGTTCTTACTGATTCTTGTGGTTTTTGTTTAAGCTTTGAGATTGATGGCCTTCGATCGTCAAGATGAGAAGTAGAGTTGCACAGATGAATAGATTATGGGGCTTAGTTGAGCTGAATTGGTTTATCACTTTTGGTTGCAATTGATAGGATAATAAAATATGGCGTTTGGATTAGTTATCATGCTTCTCTTAGAAACTTATGCAATTGTACAATTTCACGATAGTAAGCATGATGCTTTCCGGTTTATCCTTTCAATTTTAATATACTCTATTAGGCACACATGATTTAGTAGAACTTGAGATAATATGCTTACATTTGATTTCACAAATGTTACACAACTGAGTAATTTCTTGAGTATTTTGCGAGTTTATATGGCCATTGTGTCGAAATCTTGTGATGGTCTCTGGACATTGATTGCTGATAAACATCAGTTAACTGGTGGTCAAATTGATTGATCATAGCATAAAAAGATCATTGGTCTGCATAAGAAAACAGGACATGTATGTGTAACTGGAAGAATGCAGGTGGGTTTGGCACTGTCTGAGGATGGCGGAATTGCCTATAGATTCTGTGTGTGAGCTGTCAATGAATGAATCAATGAACACTTTTTGATGTTTTGTTGTATGCAGTGCTTCAATCATAAGAATCAAATGGCCTTAGAAAGGTTATAATGTTTATCAAAAGTAGTATTTGATGATATCACAAATCTGGAGAATTATGAACTAGTGAGGGTTGGACCTCGTAGTTTTTGACTAGATTCCACTAATTTGTGACTGTCTGATGCATGGTTCAAGTGTTAAACTTGTTTACTTGGAGACTTTGTCCCAACCTTCACAAAACATACGAAAAATACGTTTTATTTGATTGGAATTTCATTGTTTTCTTGTGTCAAGGTACTCGATCACCAAAGCATTCTGCATAGCTTTCCTATTGACATTCTTCAGCGTATTTGATGTACCTGTGTTCTGGCCGATTCTCCTTTTCTACTGGATTGTACTGTGCACCCTAACTCTGAGGAGGCAGATAATGCACATGATCAAGTATAAATATGTTCCATTTTCTTTCGGGAAGCAGGTAATTTAGAAATACACCTTGTAGATCAAATGTTATTGCCTGCATATTTCTCTACAGCTTTGGATAGCTTTCTCTACAATATTGAAATGATCGTCTATTCCTTTCAGCGGTATGACAGGAAGAGAGAATCATCTCCGGAGAGCGATAGCTTGCTCCCTTAGTCTGACATTCACAGGTACTTGAAACTTTTTCCTTTTCTAAAAACAAACTGGCAGGATTTCTTTAATTTCTTCTGTTGCCTCAGTTTTGCTGTTCTTTGGTTTTTCTCCTTAGGCAAGGCTTTGAACCTCCATATGCTGAGCTTGGAGCTTCCTTGCTTGGCTTCATAGAAGGAAAAGGAATGGTATGCAGGTCTATGGAGGTTTCTTCTGAAAAATAAACAGCAAACGTTAGATGCTAACTGGGAATTGGATTTTTTATAAATATGAAATATATAATATTTTTCATTTTTGTATCTCTTTTTCTACAGTTATTCAGAAGCAGATATTCTGTGGCAGTGTGACTTGGAAATTACCCGTTATGTTTTTCTTTTTAGGCCGAGTAGCATACAAAGTATTTGAAATAGGGGGCGTTTATCATAAAAAGCGCAGAGAGAAAATCCGAGGGCCGGATTTTTAGTCAAAAGAAGAACCGCGAGGAAGTTGGTGCTATCTGTTTCCTACAAAATCTGCTCATGAGGATTATTACCAAGACACTCAAGAAAATTAAGGCTAATGTTGATTTTTTTATATTCTCTAAAACATTTCAATAATATCCATTTTTTTTATAGATATAATCATTACATATATACACATATCTGCCTGTATAACAATCATATTACAATTCTATATACAGAAAATGATAACGTAAAATTATATTTTTGTTCCAATAATCAAGAAAAAACTAAAAACACTGTTAAATCAGACAAACATCACATTCTTAAAACATATTCCTCGAAAGACTTAAACTAAAACCAAATATTTCCTGTAAGTTGCAACTTTGAATTACTTAATTAAGTTTGGCCCTCTATAGTGTTGCAGCCCATCTGATTCTCAACTATCTCTGTTATTTTCTTGTTTGGGCCAATTCCAGGTAATTTAAACTTGAATTTGGACAGCAGAAGTGCAGAGCCAGTTAAGGTTGGCCCATTGATTAATTTTAGTCCGAACTCCACTTTGTAAGACTTCGTGGGAAATTTGTCAACATCAGGTGCTGTTTGGTTTTATTTTCATTTCCATTATTTTTAAAATGGTGAGAATTAGTTATGTGATGTGATATAGAAATAAAAATATATTTGGATGAAATATTTAAAAATGTAATGATTGTGTGGATTTTAATAGATTGTAGTTGGAGAGAGATAAAAATAATGAAATAGAAAGAGAAGATATATGGGTTATTGAAAAAAGATATATATAGGTTATTAGAGAATGTGTTTTAAAAATAGAAATTGAAATTATATTGGGTGAAATTTTTTAAAAAGCAATGATTTTCATTTATGAAATAGTAGAAAATGAAAAAAATGGGTTTGAGAATAAAACCATACACCCCAAGGGTTGTGTTTTTATTTTTCTTATTCACACCTCATTTGAGGTTCAAATTCTAGATCTCGCATATTTAAGTGTGAGGACAATAATACTCAGCCAATAGATCACTCAGCTAAAATTCATTTACAAGTTCAAGCTCAATTATCACTTTGAACCACCAATTCTAATGACATTCCATCTCTTATTCCATATAATGTATAGATATATATATATATTAATTGTATTAAATATTTTTTATGAAGTATTTGAATGTGAATTAAATAAACTTAGTATATAAGCGTGAAGTGAAGTTTGAATAGGAGATAAAACACATATTGAAATAAAGAACTTAATTGCTCTAATGGGATAAATGATTATCTATTTGTCCACAATCCCTTTTTTTTTTTGTCTAGTTTTGCTGGCTGCTACAAGCGAGCATAGCCCAGCAAAGGTAATGAGTTCCACACCAATTTCCTCTGCATGCTTGAGTAGTTCAAGAATAGGTCCTAGGAACTCAATCATGTTTTATGGTGGCTTTACTTCAATTCTTTTTGCCAGAAAAGCAATGAACACTGGATCAAATTAACTACTAATGGTAGAACAAAGACAATTTTAATTAATAGAAAATACTTTCAAAATGAAATCGGCTGCTTTCAAGAGCAATACAAACTCCAGAATATGTACATATTAATAAGGAAAATCCCAGATAACCATATCTATAAATTGATCAGCAGATACTAATATTACTACTGCTCCTGAATTCTGAATCTTGTAATTTCTGAGAACAAAGATAAGCACTTCCCATCTCATTCAGCAACATAGCCATCGGCCAAGTTTGAATTTTCTGGATTTTCACCAGTCTTGATGGGATAAGAAGCTTCCATTACAATTCCACACTTTCCAGAAGGATTTCCAGCCAGATTACGCTCCAACCTGAAGTAGCCATTTTCACCCCAGTTAGTTCCCCATGAGTTCCTCACGATCCAATAATCCATCCCATTTTCTGAGCCATACCCAACAGCAACCACACCGTGGTCTAGTTGTGTCCTACATTCACCTGTGAATATGCCCTACAACATACATAAACATTCCAAATAAGTTCAAGTTGGTAAATATTTGAATATTTGAATTTTTTGATGATTGGTTTCCTAGAATAGGTTAATTACCGATGAGTAGAGTTGGAGGGCTCTCCCTGAGGCTTCAATGGCAACGCTAACTGGTTGATGAGCAACGGCCTTTTGCAAGGCTTTCTCGTCATGAGGCACATCTTCATAACCATCTATGCTCACAACCTTAGCATTCTTCTACATGTAAACAAGTCAAAACAGAATCAGTTCAATTATTTTCGAGTGGTCATTTGGCCCAAAGGTATAAATTTTCTATATAAAGTATGAAGTAATTCAAAACTATCAGACTAGCCGACATATGTATATAAATAAAAAAATCAGGTCAAACATAAAACAAAGAGGGACGTTTCTCTTGGACGAAGGAAATTTGGCTTAAAACTTCTTAATACCAACCCGAGTGGGATCGCATTTTCCATCAAGACCCCTGTAGGGATAATCATCTTCGGTATCCATACCACCATTAGAAATGATGAATTGGAAGGCATAATCCATAAGTCCTCCATTGCAGCCATTATTTTCAGTTTTATCACAGTCCACGAGTTCTTGTTCAGATAGAGTGATCAGTTCTCCTGTAACAATCTGGTTTATACCTTCCACAGCAGCAACAGTTGAGAAAGCCCAGCAACTTCCTGTAAAGGAAAAGGAACAAATTAATGGCAGAATTTTTGTACTTCCAATGCCCTTGTCAACATCTTTACATTTCAAGAATCAAGAAAAAAGAGAGGAAAAAAAAGGGAAGAAAAAACTCACCACAAGTACCCTGATTTTTTATGGGAGCAACGGCGCCTTTCTCCCTCCAATCAACAGATTCCGGCAACTTTTCGCGTGCCCGGAAAGCGTACCGCTGGCTGGCATTCTTGGACTTGACAAAACGGCGCTTAGCATCAGTCCTCGTACCCAAGTACATGGACTTGTACTCTTCATTAGTCAGGTCGGCAAACTGGTTCAATCCCACCTTATATGTTCGATTTCCCATATTATGTTCATCAATGAACTTCAGATTACCCTTAAAAATCTCGAACCTTTGGTCCTTCTCTTCAATTCCATTGTACACTTTTCCATGCTTTGCCAACCACTGTTCGTGGAGGCCCTTTACTTGTTCGTCGCTTCGCCATTTTGACTGTTTTCGGTCGTAATCTATGATGGAGAAGTCTGCTGCGTGGGTTGAAATGGCTAAGCTGAAGATGAGAAGGGTGGCTCTGGAGACAGGCATGGTTGATATGGGGAAGAGTTTGGGGCTCAGAAGTGGATATTTCTGCTGTTGCTTAGGCTTGAAGAAGTTGATAGATTCGACGGGGATTTATATAGGCAGGAAAAGATGATAAAATATTCGTTAGCCGTTATTTTTTACTGTATTGTTTGAAACTTCAAGTTCATCGGCAGACTTTCATTCCCATTCCCCAAATTTATTAATATAATGTTTCAGTTTTAATTTGTTTTATAATTTTTTCATCTCTTATTAAAAAAAATTAGTATTGGTTTATAGTGGATTATGGAACAAGAGTAATTTATGCACAGGGGTTGGCTATATGACCATCACACTTATTCCGGTTGTTGAAATGTTGACACAGAACTGATAAAAGGTTTACAATATTTTCATTTCTTGAGAAAAAATTTTTCAATATCTATATATGAATAATCTTTTCCCATGTTTAGATACAACAAGAGCTCTTGAATTTAGAATTGTTTATTGTTCCAATCTCGTTTCAATAATGCATTTTTGGGATTAAGAAAGTGGAACAATTTTATTGAGAGACTTGAATATTTTAAACTTAGATAATTTTATTGTATAATTGTAAAATTTTATATTAGGTTTTGAATTCAATATATAGCTGAATCAAATTTGTATCATAAGTTGATTAGAAAAACCAAGTCCCTCGGAAAGAATTTTAGCTTTATATTATTGAGTAAGTGGATGTTTGACTAAGTATAAGATGTTTTGAAATTTATGAGATATTATATTTTATTTTAAAAGTAAAGCTCTTGGAGCATATTTGGAGCAATTTATATAGTTAAAATTAATTATAAATATTTATTAGATTTTAAAATATATTAGAAACTCCTTACTTTTTCTAAAAAGAACTTATAAGATCTTAATGTCTTATTTTAGGAATTAATAAAACTTTTGCCTTAAAAATTTTTATTAAACACTTTATAATATTTTATAAACTTCTAGACATCTTGTAAAATATTTAAGAATTTTTTAATCTCGCTTAAACACCTTCTAAATTAATCTTTTCTTCTAAATTCTAGCCATTTCTCTTGCTTGTAGTTGTTGATTATTCAAACTTTTTAGTTCTACTATTATAGGAAAAATAAGTACTAATTTGATAATTAAATAAGATCATTACTTTAAAGGAAAAGGATAAAGGACTAGAAAAGAAAAAGGAATTCGAAAGCTGATTCTTAGAGTGAGTTTAACAAAAATCACAACTCAATCAGTAAATCATCTTAAAATTGTTGCTAGTAAATTCTAGGGATGGCATACTTAGACCATCCCGGACCTATCCCACTTGCGATGGGTTTCGAGAGTATAAATAGGTTTTGGAACGAATATTGAGTTCTAATTTTTAAATTCAGATTCATTTCAAATCCATTCCACTAGATATTATATTTATTAATTTTATTTATTATATGTATATCTTATGTGGTGTATATTCATATATATATGAAAAAAATGTGAATATTACACACATATTTTATATAAAAATAATAATATTATCATAATAAATAATTTATACATTCAATATATATATAAGTAATAATAATATTTGTAATTTATCATTTTTCAAAGACTAAAACATGCATATATAAATATTTAAATAATAATTTTTTTGTTAATAATATCATTTTCTCATATTATGAAGTTATGGTGATGTTATTTTTTAAAAAAATATTTTTAATTTTTTTAAACATTTTAAATGAATCTAAACCACTAGATAAGGGTTCGGGATGGGACGAGTTTGTGGTCTATAAAAATCTTAATCGAATGAGTCCTAAATTTTGCTAAATCTGCTCCACACCCAACCCATTTTCATTCCTAATTATTTCTCGTAAGTTAATGCTATGCATAAAATTTTCTTCTTCTTCTTCTTCTTCTTCTTTTTGGAATGAGTAATGTTATGCATAAAACTTCTTTACCAAATATTTCATGACTTGCATATTTTTCGACAAAGCTTATTTGACCCCAAGGATCTATCAATTTTGACTGTGATTTTAACATGTGGATATTTGCTTGCCAATAACTCATTTAAGGATATATGTTACTTTGAATGTTTTGTATATTTTTTAATTTACTTACTTTTAAATTTATTATTAACTTAAGTGTGAGAAGATTCTCTATTATATTTCATATTTTATTTTTTTATTTCAACTTGATAAACGTATGTTAAATGTATTTAATCTGAATTAATTATTTATATAAGAAAATTTTAATACACTTAATATATATTTATAAAATAAGATAGGGTATTCAAACTATCTTAATGTATGCTTAAGTTTTAAGGCCATGTTTGATATGTGAAAATAGCCACAATAACAACCTCCAATCTCACCTAGTTACCTATTTGATATTCAAGATTATGATTGCAGGTTGGCTCGCATTTAATATTCAGTCTGGCACTGTTGTTGAGATTACCACTTATTCACGTAGCGAGGGTTGAAGTGCAAATTGCTTAATTGCACCCCAATGAGCAATCTTGATTCACGACAAAATACCATTCCACGCCCTCCATTGTGGAATCTATTTTACATTTTTACCCTCAGATAATTTTGGGCAAGCAGGACTCCATCTTTTGTAAAACAAAGGTTGGATGGTCATGTAAATAATAATAATGAGTATTAAACGGTTAGAGTAGATTGTGGGATATATGAATAGTGGCTAATTTAAAAGTACAATCTTATCTATCAAATAAAGTATTAAATTTATAATTTTTTATTTTTAAATCACAACTACAGTATCCATTATTATCAAAATTCTAAATCAAATGCCCATAAAAAATAAAATTGCTTACTAAAATTAGGAGGATACGATGAAATATCGAACAAAAAAGGAAAGTATTTGCTTAGAAGTAACCATTTCCCCAAGACTTTGGATGAACCTGGACCTGTTTTGGGGCCTGATTAGACAGTTGGACTCATTTTTCCCTAGCGATTGGCCCAAACCACCCAAACTAACTTATCCTTTTCCTGACCAAATCTTTCAGCTGGTCTGCCAACAATCCAGGACTTAGGAGGCATAGTTATGGAACCCCTTAATCGACGAATGAAAATCCTCCACGTAGGATTTTCTTGTAGGTTATTTTTTACTTTCTATTTTTGTTTATTTTTCCTCGGGAAGAAGGTTTTTCTGAGTTTGCATAGATGTACGTGCCACCGGCCCACAAATTTAGATAATGAATTGATGACTATTGAGATATTTATGAGACCACCGAAAGTAGGTACGGCCTCATGTTATGGCCAATCGATTTTCTTGTGAATAAAGAGCAAATTTAAGCCCCGTTTGGATTTATTTTCATATTTTCAGTTTTCAATTTTCCTAAATTAGTGGAAATTAGTTTTATGATGTGATATGAAAATAAAAACACATTTGGATGAAACATTCAAAAATATAATGGTTATATTGAAAATATAATGATTACGTTTATTTTAATAGGTTACAGGTGGAAAGAGATAGAAATAATAGAATAAAAAGATAAGATATATAAGTTATTGAAAAATATGTTTTGAAAATGAAAATAAAAATAATGTTGGGTGAAAATATATAAATAATAATAATTTTTATTTTTGAAATAATAGAATTTGTAAAAATAAAGTTTGAAAATAAATCCAAACTAGCTCTGAGTGCCTCGTTTGGTTTTGTTTTCTAAATTCCTTCTCATTTTCTATTAAAAATAAAAATAAAAAGTTATTAATTTAAATTTTTTATTTTTATACATATTTTTATTTTCAATACATTTTTTCAAATATAATATTACACTCTTTCTTTATTTTTATTTTTTATTTTTTATTTTTTATACTCATATTTGCATGATTTTAATACAAAAATATTATATTTTTCAAATACAACTTATTTTCAACCATACATAATTATTACATTTTAAACAAAACATTCAAATAATATTTTATTTCCAAAAATATTGATGAGGTTGAAAGTTATTTTAGTGAATTGATTTGTGTTTGGGCTAATTTGACCAGAAAGGTCAAATGATCCAACAGCTATATCTTCTTAGGTTGAGATCTGTAATCAATAGCAAATGCTAGACTAGTCAAGGTGTCCCCGGCAAAGGCACTCCGACGCTCAAGTTAGTACTGGTCGAATGAGATAATCGAGCAGCAAAATAAGAATGTACAGTGTATATGGCATACCTGGAGGGTGGCTGGCAATTGGGTATTTATAACATTCTCCAAGTTGATAATATGTCTAAAATGCTCCTATCAAGTGTAGAGAGCTCTTGTTCTTACCTTAGAGTTGTTGATCATTTCCCATCACGATATTATTTTAGATGGTATCATCTTCTATTTTTCAGGGTGAATCGTACTCTATAGGCGTGCCTCCTGATAGAGTTGGTGGCAAAGGCGGTACTGGGGTGGCGCGCACCATTAATACAGAGGCATGCTGACTGTTAAAGCATTGAATGCTGCAAGGATATGAAGTGGCACCGAAGCGAACACTTTAGTCGATCATGATCGACCAGACAAAGTAATCGACCAAAGAGATGGTTGAATAGACTAGGCGACTTAAAGCCTCCCGTCAGGCAGGGTCAAGAAGTATCCGCTCGACTTGGCAATTTTGATTGAGTAACTTAGCCCAATTGGGTTCGGAAATGTAATTGGGTTTCAGATGCTAGGTAGGCTTGAGAACTTTCTATGGAATCGATAACTTATTGGGTTGGGCCTATTGCGTTATACCATATCATGAGTTCCCCCTCCCTTACGGCCCTGATCGAGCTTGTCGATAGGAAGGAGTAGGGAATAGAGAACTGAATGACGGTTATGTGCCTTCAACTAAGGTTTTTGAACTGTCGATTAGGGTTTTTGAATTTTCAATTGGGATTTTTGAATATTCGACCAGGGTTTTGTGCATTTAATACATATGTTACGTTGAGGTATACGAAGTGCCAAGAGACGCTTGTGCAATTATTTTTGTCGCATGGGTTCTCGCGTTCGAATGCCTATAAATAGACGGGGTAGAAACATTCACTTTACACTTTTACTAAATCCAGTCTGGTCGATTCTTACATTCAGAGCCCTTAGTCCCTTTCTGCGTTTTAGAGCTTTCTAATGAAAAACTGTAAGTTCTTCTCTGAGTTTCTATTTTCCTTTGTTTGCATTTCAAACATGTCGAGTTCATGAGCTAGTAAGGATACTAAGTCCCACAATGCACACTTCCATAGGGATGTTGGGGATGAGAGCATGCCTGAGAGCACATCTGATAGCTAGACCTCCAACAGCTCGAGCGTTAAGAGGGTTGTTTCTTGGGACGAGGCTGGCCCAAGTGGAGTGTCGGCATCACGTGGTTAATTGTTTACCCCTAACTATTATAACGAGATAGTTTCCAAAATCACCCATGCTAACTTAGTTTATATTAGAGAACTGTACTATATTCCTAAGGAGTTTGAACTTCTAGTGCTTGGGCCACAAAGTAGGATGCATCAACCTCCAAGAGGGTGTATAATGGTGTTCAAGAAGGGGTTTAGATGTGGACTTAGGTTCCCGCTAGCACCTGTAATAGTCGATTTCCTAGGGGGTTTCAAAGTTTGCATAACACAGCTTTTGCCAAACTGCTTTACCATTGTATATAGTTTTGTTGTGCTGATGCACTTGTTTAGCTAGCCAGCTTTATTTGTTAATTTTTCAAACCTATTCCACCTGCTTATGTCTCAGAAGTTAGGTAGCATACAAGATTTTGAGTTTTATTACATGACAGCGTGCCCGTATTGAAAATTCCTAGTAATTCCCTCCTCATCATATGGCCAAGAGAGGAAAAAATGTTATCTGTATGTTCAAGGGCCGGGTGAGTTTAATATTTTGAGGGGTGGTGGAGGGGGCATGTCGAGATGCAAGGGAATCAAATACTGAGCTAGCTCAACACGTTTGCTAGGGACATGGTCGAGTTTGGCCAAATTGATGCCTCAGTTTTGATCGATGAGAGATGTCTGAGGCTGATTGGTTTATCACCGACCAAGCTGAACTTGCCCGTAGGCTACTAGCTAGGTAGAAATCCTTATTGACTGCGATAATTGTGTACTTTCATGTCTTTCTGCTATATTTTAATTAGTCTTTATTTTGCACTTTATTAGCAGATCAAGAGGAGATTATGGCTTGTGATAAACAAGAGGCATTGGTCAAGGTCTAGAGAAATAATGACCACCGTTAGGTGGCCTTTCGATGTGATGCAGCTTTTACAACGGAGGTAGCATTCTCGACTGCCGCCCCAGCTGTCCCATAGATCGAGCAGGCATCTTAGCCCACTTGATTAGCGGAGGATGTTCATGGCAGCCCCACAGGTCAGGACAAGAGACAGATGGCCGAGTAGGGAGGCTCCATGCCCAAGAAGACGGCGGGCGATAAAGGTAAATAGAAAGCGGCCACTGTTTATGACCTATTCGGCAAGCGTAGTGATGGGGTCTTATTTCAGACACCTAAGCTATAATCACCCTGTTTCAGGACTGACCCAACCATGGAGATAACAAATTCAAGCTCGATCATATCTTCGGGGACGATGGGCACTGGTGCACTCAAATGTATGGTGGCTGGGCTCTTTGCCACCAACCAGTAGAAGTTCATGGGCCTGAGCTAGGTTGGTGCACTTAAAGCTTTGGCCTATCATTGTAATATGGTAAGTGTGAGGTTAATTATTTTCTCATCGAATTCTATCTTCAGTTAATTAGATTTGTTTAATGATAATCTCTATTTCAAGTGAGCCAGCTTAGGTACCATTTTTACAGTAAGTCGGAGTTGGCTTTGGTTGACTATGAAGAATAGGAGGGAGGAAAGCTAGAGACTCTAAAGGTTCAACTCAAATCCTCCCAACTTTAGGTCGACCAGCTAACCAAGGAGTTGGTTGACCTCCGAGAATAGCTTAATATGAAAGACCAACAGTTGGTCGAGGTCGTGGAAGAGAGGAGCCAGATAGATTCAGTGCTGAAGAAGGCTCAGCTAGACCTTCCAGTGAGCTACACTTTTGGTCGATGAGCCGATCGTACTACACTCGAGGAGGCTCGAGCAGTGTTCTCTTGACAACTCCCTTTGATGCGAAGGGAGGTGGTAGAGCAGTTTATGCTCAGCTCAATTTTTTAGGATGCAAGCATGGTTTTCTTAATTGATGATGCCCGCGACACATTTGAGAAGGCAATCAAGCAACTCGAACACTTGGGCTATTTCTTTCGGGCTAAGGATAAAGATAAAATAAGCCCAGTTTTGGATAAGAAGCTGCAGTATTACCCTGAGTCTAAAGAGACCGCGATTGATGAAGGCGCGAAAAAGGACACTATGATGAACGCTCCCATCAAGATTATGATCGAAGCTTAGCAGAAGTAGGCTAAGGTCAAGAGTAGGCTAGTTGATCTGGCAAGAGAATTCACTTTTGTTGTTGACTTTGCCTTCCAAATCAGGGATAGGCAGGTCAACGTTGCCTAGTACGTGTTGCACTCAACTAACTTTATAGGCGACATAGCGGGGCCCTCACAGCTAATGTGAGCAGTTCTTTTCCTTGCATCAGCGATGCCTAAGCCTGATTAGGACATGCAGGAAGGTGCCCAGGCAGGTCGATCAGAAAGAGTTGGGTTGAGCCGAAACTAGTGTGGGCGTGTTACCCTCTTTTTTTTTATAAAGGTTGTCCTTCTACTGCAATAAACATTTCGTTCAATGAAATACTACTTCGATTCTGCGCAATGCATATCCAATCAATTTTATAGCTTTCTTGTTGAATGCAACTATCCCATCACAAATGTGTGGTTGATAGCCATATTAATTAACAAGAAAACCCACCAACTTTATCGTCGATTGAGGTTACTATTGAAGAGATACGCATGATTTCATTGAGATATATTCAACATCCTATTTTAAAAATTTCTTTAACTTTATAGTCGAGTTTCCTTACTCTGGTCGAGTTTAAGGTTTCTCAATTATGCAACGTGGAGCTGATTTATTGGTCAACTACGGGTTTAAGGCCAATAAGCCATGATTGAGCAGCACGAGGTCATTTGTTGGGTCGATCGTGGGGTCAACTTCATATTTTAGGCTTGACAAGTCTTGAGCTAGCAACATGAAGTTACTTTTGGGTTGACTATGGGGTTGACTTTATAGTTTGGGCTTGAAAAGCCTTAGCTTGGCAGTGTGAAGCTACTTTTGGGTTGACTACGGAGTCGACCTTGAATTTCAACTGAGAGGCCTTGGTTCTCTAGGTTGAAAGTGATACTAGTTCTTCAGGCTTTGAAAGCTATTACTTGGGTCAATTATGGGGTTGACTTGAAACTTAAAAGTAAGAGTGCTCACAGCTATTGACATTACAAATGTATGATAGTAGTGTAGCTAAACTTTATTTATATCATAGAATACAAATGTAATATCATAGAATACAAATGTAATCACAATGCATTCTTATATAGAGAATTTCTTCAAGTTGATGGCATTCCATGGGCGAGGAAGCTCATCCCCATCGACATTGGCAAGTCAATAAGCATTATACTTTGACACCTTTACGACCTTATAGGGCTCTTCCTATTTTAGGTCAAGTTTGCCAATATTCTTAGATACTTCCACCTTTTTTAGAACAATGTATCTGACTTTAAAATGGCACAATTTGACCCCTTTATTGTAGTTTTCTGCCATCTTTAATCTATAGCATTGCATGGTGTTATAGGCTTCTTGTCTACGTTTATCAATTATCGCCAGGTCGAGTTTCCTTTCTGTAGTATTTCTAATCAAGTTGAAGTAGATCACTCGAGCTGTATGTTGTATGTGTTCAGAAGGGATGACTACTTCAGAATCGTACACTAGACTGTAAGGGCTGTGACCCATCACTGTACGAAGGGTGGTCTTATATGCCCACAACACCCCATGGAGGTCATTTGCCCAGCTCGATCTTATCTCTTGTATTCTGGTTTTCACGTGGTTAAGGACTATTGCTTCTGTCTGGCCATTTGATTGAGGGTTACCCACTGAGGTCAAACATTAAGTGATTCCCAAAACATCGCACCAACTTTGAGTATTTTTGCTTTGGAATTGCATCCCGTTATCTAAAATAAGGATCTTAGGTAGATCAAAATGGCAGATGATATTTCTTCATATAAAACTCTTGATAGTTACATCAGTTATTTGGGACAACTTTAGCCTTGACCTATTTGGTGAAGTACTCAACTGCCACGATTATGAATTTTTGTTGACCCATCATTTTTGGCAATGAACTCAAAATGTCAATCCCCCACTAGTCAAACGGCCAAGAGATTTGAACATTGACCATCGTACAACAGTTTGATGTGGGAAGTTTGAATGGACTTGGCATGGCAAACATCTCCAAGCAAAATTAACAATGTCTCTTAATAAGGTCGGCCAAAAGTATCCGTACCTGATAATTTTATGAGTGAGGGATCTTCCTCCTGAATGGTACTTGCACATGTTTGCATGAATATCCTGTAAGACCTCATGAGCTTGGTCAAGGTCCAGACACCTCAGGGGTAGACCAAAAATTAACTTCTTATAGAGCTGGCTATATTCATTGTGTGCAAACTTGGCAGCTTGTCCTCGAAGGCGACAAGCCTCATTTTTATCTTCGGGGATCGTGTCATAACTTAAGTAAAGTTTTATTGGATTTTGCCATAAAGAAACTGTCTCTTCGATGCTCTCCACCAAATTCTCCTTGAGGGGGCCAATCGATAGTTTGTTGGTGATCAGAAAAATTATTGTCCTATCTCTTGTGCCTCTGATTGAGCTAGCAAATTTGGACAGGGCATTTGCGGGCTTGTTTTCAGATCGAGATACTTGGCTAAGAGTGACATTTTTGAATGATTGCTGTAATTTTCTGACCTTTGCCAGGTACAAGCTTATTGTTGAGTCCTTGGCCTCAAAATTTTCTTTGACCTATTTTGCTACCAACTGGGAGTCTATGATCGCAACCCAGTGCTCGACTCCTCAGTCAAGTATCATTCTCATCCCAGCGAGGAAGGCCTCGTACTCAGTCTCATTATTGGTGACTGCATAGTTAAGTTTGATCACAAAATCATACTCCTCTGCTAATAGGGGTGGAGAGCAACTTCTACTCCCGCTCCTAACGCGGTCGATGATCCATTAACATGCAAAGTTTAAGTAAGAGGAGCTTCGTTGCTTTTTTTAGGAAGGTTGATCCGCTTGGCAATGAAGTCGGCCAAGACCTACGCCTTGATGGCTATTCTGGGTTGAAAGGTGATATTAAATTCTCCCAACTCAATGGCCCATTTTGTTAACCTCCTTGATGTGTCTGGCTTTAAGAACACTTACTTCAACGGCTGGCTGGTCAGTACTATCATGGCATGAGACTGGAAGTATGGAGGCAGCTTTCGAGCCATGGTGACTAACACCAAGGTAAACTGCTCGATCTCTAAGTAGTTATGTTTCGATCCTTGGAGTGACTTATTGTAATAGTAAATTGGTCGATGACTTCCATTCCTGGTCGAGATAAAGATCAAGCTGATTGACGCTTTTGAGACAGACAAGTATATATGAAGTACCTCTTCGAGTTTAGGTTTCACGAGAATGGAGGTGAGGACAAGTACTGTTTTAATTCAACCAAAGCTCGACACACTGTTCGTTCCACTGGAAATTTAATTTCTTGGCATTTTTAAGAATCTTGAAGAAAAGAAGGTTCTTGTCAGCTAATTGGGCGATGAATCTCCCAAGGGCAATAATCCTTCCGACCAGCTGCTATATATTTTTTATTGTTCAAGGTGGAGCAATGTCTAATACGGCCTAAATTTTCTGTGAATTAGCCGCAATGCCTCGTTGGCTAATCATAGAACCCAAGAATTTACCTCATCAAACCTCGAACGTACACTTGTTTGGATTTAACTTCAGACCAAATGCTCTCAATATAGCAAAAGTGTGATTAAGGTCGAGCAAATGGCCTTTGGCCTTCTCTGTCTTTATAATCATGTCATCGACATAAATTTCCATACATTTGCTGATCTCATTCTTGAATATATAGTTGACCAATCTCTGGTAGGTTGCTTTAGCTTTTTTGACTTCAAAGGACATAACCAAAAAGTAATAAACTCCATTAGGGACTATAAAAGAGGTTTTGTCCTTGTCTTTGAGGACCATGAATATCTGATAATATCCTTGGAATGTATCTATCATGCTCAATAATTCACAACGCGCTGTGGAATCTACTAGTAAATCTATTCGAGGCAGGGGTAAGGATCCTTAGGATAAGTTTTATTCAAGTTGATGAAATCATTACACATGCGCCATTGTCCCTCATTCTTAGGAATGAGTACAACATTACAAAGCCAAGATGGATATTGAATTTCTATAATATAACTTACATATAAGAGTTTTCTGACTTCCTTTTTGATGATCTGGGTTCTCTTGGCATTGAAAGTTCTTATCTTTTGCTTGACCAACTTGTATGGGGGGTTGACATTGCGGTAGTGCACGATCATACTAGGGTCGATTTCCTAGATGTCGGATGCCTTCCAAGCAAAGACGTCGATATTTCTCTACAAAAAATCGACCATGAGACATTGCAAATGGGGCCCCATATTTATTCTGATTTTGGTAGTCTTATCGAGGTTCCTAGGCTCCAGCTTAACTATTTTGAACTCCCCGACGGGCCCAACTCGAGTGTCTTCCAACTTTCTCTTTTGGTGGGCTTAGCCTTCCATGAGTTCCGTTATAGGGGCATCCTCTCGAGGTCTTCAATTGCAGTCAAATCTTTTGCTCGCTTGACTCAACTAAAATGTTGTAACATCGTCAAGCTTCATTGATGTTACATAGCGACTTACCTATGTTGATTGGGATCAAAAATTTGATTTTCATGTGATAGGTCGACATAATGGCACAAAAATCATTGAGAGTTGGTTGACCAAGTATAACATTATAGGTAAATGGGGTGTCAACAACCAGATGGTTTATCATCAATGTCCTTCTTCAGGGTGCCCTCCTAAATGACATAAAGAGGTGGATGGAGCCTTCTAAAATAATTTTTGACCCCCCGAACCCGACCCGAGAGGTATGCACGGGCTTAAATTTCAATTGGCTTAGGTTTATCCTTTCCAATATCAAGAGAAAGATGATAGTGGTTGAGCTGTCATTATCTACAAAAACCTTTCTAACTTCAAAGTTGGCAATCTTAATGGAAACTACCATAGGATAATCAATTTTATGGTTGATGTTTTCCCTTCGAGGTGGGCTAAATCGTTGTCAATGAAAGAGATAGGCTCTGCACTTGTGGATAAATAAAATATTATTTTGATCGGGAAGACTCTGGTCGACTCTAGCCTCTTCTTCGTCTGTCGCCTCACTGACTTTGAGTCCCTCCCAGTAGGACCCCCTCATAATCATATCAATCACTCCTCAAATGGGCGGACGGTCATCTTGAGTGGGTTTCTTTCTTTTATCTTCCCTTAGCTCTGGTCGCCCCTCTTTTCCTGTGGGCTTCTAGGGCTTGCTTCTCGTCTAGCTGGTGATCGCCTAGACTCCTGGTGATTTCAACTGTCTTGGGGGGACTTTTTCTCTAGGGGCAGCGGTTACGGAGTTGCACTGCCAGCTGAGGCTAGCATGGTTGTGTACCTGTTCAATGCCGCAAAAAGCTCCTAGTGGGGCTGAGGTTGAGAGAGAGGTGGAAATGGTGTCCTCCTATTTTCCTCCCTCTCGGATGTGGCCCTTCTGTTGTTTACCATTTTTTTTTAGTTGCAATCTCAAGTTTCCCACAAATGGCGCCAAAATGATGAGGTTGAAAGTTGTTTTAGTGAATTAAGTTGTGTTTGGGTTAATTCAACTAGAGAGATTTAATGATCCAACATTTACATCTTCTTGGGTTGAGATCTACAACCAATAGCAAACGTCAGGCTAGCCGAGGTGCCCCCGACTAAGGCACTCCGATACTCAAGTTAGTACTGATCAAGTGAGATAATCGAGCAGTAGAGTAAAAGCGTATAGTGTATATGACATACTTGAAGTGTGGTTGACAATGGGGTATTTATAGCATTTTCAGGTGGATGATATATCTAAAATGCCCTTATCAAGTGTAGAAAGCTCTTGTCCTTGCCTGGGAGCTGTTAGTCATTTTCCATTTTGGTACTATTCCAGGTGATATTATCTCCTACTTTTCAGGGTGAATAGTACTCTGAAAGTGCGCCTCCGACAGAGTTGGTGGCAGAGGCAGTACTGTGGTGACATGTGCTATTAATGCGGAGGTACGTTGGCTATCAAAGTATTGAATGCAGTAAGGATACAATGCGGCACAAGAGCGAGCACTCTAGTCAACCGTGATTGATCAAACAAATTGATCGACCAAAAAAATGGCTGAATGGACCAGGCGACTTGAAGCCTCCCATCGAGAGTAAGGTTAAGAACTATCCGCTCAACCTGGCGATTCTAGTCAAGTGACTCAACCTAACTGGGTCCGGAAGTATAGTTGGGTTTTAGATGGTAGGTGGGCCTAGAAACTTTTTCTTAAGTCTATAACTTATTAGATTGGATCTGTTGGGCTATTTCATATCAAACATATTTATGACTAACTTTTCGCTATTTTTTTACTAAAAAATAAAAATACCTCAAAAAAACAAAAAAAACAAATGGCCCCTAATACATTCAAACAATTTCATAAAAAGAAAACCACACAAACAAAAAGCCAAAGTTTTAGGTATTAAATTTTAAATGTGTTCTCGATAGAACAAATACCTCAAAATATTTCAAAATTTGAATTTTTTACTTAGATCAATTTGATCGTCCTTTAGTATTTTCTTTATTTACACCCATGCACGTGTAATAATAATTGATTATAATTTGAATTTTGAATCATATGAAAGCAATATCATTAAACTAATTGACCATTCAACAATCATCTCATGACTTGTTAAATTATATAGGTTGAATTTTCCTTTCAGCTAAAATTCATATTATCATAATTACTTCAGTATTTTGATATTTATATATACATGTTATTTTTATTACTTTATTAAATTCTTTACCAACCTTCTTATTTAGTTTAAACGTCAAGGATTTTCAATAAAACAAACTCCAGTTATTCTAATAATTTTTTCAAATTTTAGAATATAAATTGGAATATTCGATTCAACTTGATCTAAGTTCGTTTTAATCCTACTCGAAATTAGATGAGCATTTTCCAAAACCTATGTCCCACATCAATAATAATAATAATAATAATAATAATAATAATAATAATAATAAAATGTATTTCTATATATCATTTTCACAGTTGATGTAAATGCTAGCATGGTCAGGTATACAAGTGTTCCCAACTACTAGTAACTAGATAGAGGCAAAATACTTCTTTTAAATATTTTATTACGTCTCTTTTCTCGATGAAAGATGATTCCTGAGACCAGTAATGAAATTGGACCGGCGAATTCATAGATAACAAGCAGAATGTAATAGTCAATGTTACATAACCAACAGTTTTCTAAATAAATTAATTAATTATTGTTGTATTGCGAATATCAATCTTTGATAATTACAACAATTATTAAAACACACATTGCAATAGAATTCAAACTCTTACAATCCTAAAACTTCAGTTCTATCACTTGTAATTTACATCTAAAATAACTAATTTATGCATATTAATTGAATTAATTAAATTAAAATAATGTCCCAAATCAACATTTTGATATTATTATGCGACTTAAGACACGACTGCAAAAAAAATTGCTATACAATAAATATTTGTTTCTACCATGTTTTTCCTGAGACACTCTTAAACTTTGCATTCAATCCACAGAAAACACGAGACCTGCCTGGAAAATGCAGCAATTCTGACTTCTGAATTTCTGCAGTAAATACAATCACACAAGAGCCAGGTTTTCCCCAACATTAATCAGCCAATTGGCAAACGAAACGGCAAATTTCTGTAGCCAATGAACTCATTATAATTAATGCACAGCAATTTGGTTTCAGAGCAGACGATGGCAGATATATATATATATATATATAAAATACTATTCTGCGAGTTCCAACAACTGAAAACAGATCCATGGTTTCTATTTCAGGAAATATGTATAAAAAAACTTGGAAGGAAGCAATCAAATACATGAAGAAAATGTAACAGAATTGATACTGCCAACCACCAAAAATGAAGAAATAATTGATACTTGACTCACATAAATGAATCTGAATATTAGATTGAACAAAAATTTGAGACGTATATATGTATCAACTGGCTATTGTATATGTAGCACATGCCTTTCCTTGTATTTACGAAGAAACAAGATCGTTAATTGGTTTTGTCTTCACGTTCTGATGTCGAAGGCTTTGCTAGAAGTCACGAATTCACAGAGTGGTATAAAATCAAAGTCTGGGAGGTTCTAGTTATCACCGGATTGCCTTGAAGAAACATGCTCGTCTAACACTTTTGCTGCGTGCTTCCTCTTTCGGGAGCTGCGTTTTTTTCTTGAACCGCCCTTGGTTGCACGTTTTTCGGTGGTCTCCTGGATGATGGTCACTTTTTCAACGGAGGATGGGAGCTCAGGAGGAACATCCGGCCAGGGAGTGTGTTTCGCGGGGACAGTAATATCTAGAGGAGGGTCAATTATCCATCTGCATGGGAAAAGGAATTTATATTGAGAAGCAGTTTAACTAAACAAACATCAGGTTTACAGGATACAAACATGTAGCAAGACTAGCCAAAGCTAATTTGCATAATGGTCTTTTAGTTTAATAGAGAGTAGCTATATTGGAGGAAATATTTGATATTTGAGCAATTCTTTATCTGCAAGTTAAGACTAGATTAATCAAAAGCAAGAAAGGCAGTTCAAGCAGATAGTAACAACATGCCGAGGGTGTTCAGCTTATGTATGTCTTTATTAATGTAATAATATAAATGGTTAAGATTTCCTAATGATACATTTGGAAAAAGAAGATGCATGTTAGATAAAATATTTGGTTTTATTTTAAGAAATAAAAAATAAGGTTGAAAATGAACCAAACATTTAAAAGATTGGAAAGAATTGGTTAATTTAAAAAACCTCAAACAGAATGAGGTAGCATAGCAAACTATGATGCATGAATAATTTTAAAAATGGTCACATGATGCAGTATCGATATTTTCTAGATACTGATATGTCTGGGTACAGGATGGGTGTACATCAGACATGCTATGGAGTGTCCAACAGTTGAAAAAGAGGAAGGACAGAATATTGGATGTGCAAGCAGGAGTCTGAAATATTTTGGATATGGCAGGGTGCAGAGTAATATTTCACAAAATATCAAAGTGATCAAAGTAAAATTAACAAATAAAAATCTAAAAATTGTTTGAATCTTTTTTACTTAGTTCTTTTAATCCTCTATCTTATCTTTATTATCTCATTTCAATTAAAATATGAGATGAGCCCTTAAACAAAATGAAGTTATGAGGTCCAGAAGTAATATAATGAGTTGAACATGTGATCTTGTGTTACATCACATCATTGATGTTACAGTGTTTGAATATATTTTTAAATATAATTGTTAGTATCTAATAATGTAAATTAATTTATTTTATTCATGTATTACTTGAATAATATAAGTTTTTTGTAAATGATCAAAGAAATAGATAAAGTTAAAATATAATCAATCATGAAACTCCAATTCTAGGCATAAATGATTGTTATTTTTCTTTTATATATACATAAGCAGATGTGCAAATGAAGTCACATTTAGGTTTAAGCTCCAGACTTTACACCTATAAGTGCAAGGATAATGCCATTCAACCAATTGACCAATTCATAATTGAAATGATTTCTGCATGCTTTTATCATAGATTGTAGTGTGCACACAAATATCCCACCTCTATGGTGCCCTAGATCTTTTGAAAATTGTTGTATCCCATATCTATATTTGTATAATATTGCATTCATGTTCCCATATCCATAGCCATGCATCGTACTAGAAAGTCAATTTTCCATTTTTCAATTAATTAAAAAATGAATTTACAAATTCGAGCTTGAGATCTTCCCTTACTTTTTCTTTAAAACTATTTGGGGCGGGGGGTGGTTGAATAGGCAAAAAACAAAAGTTACAGAGAGCTAGTTTAACAAAGGACTAAATGTTACAATTTCTTATTCCTTTTCTCTAATGGAGCACAAATTGGCACATCTACGAAGCAATAATGCAGCATATATTATAGAAATCCAAATAAAACTATAGAACTTCCTAAAAAGATATACTACGATTGCAAGATAGAATTTCTAAAATCTCGACATTTAAGCACCATGTAAAGATACTTTATAAACTAGTGGGGGAAATATCCGTTCCAATGCAGACATCGTCCAAGTATTCTGCAGTATGCGGTTACAATAGAGAATCAATGGGGGCAGCTCCCCATATAGTAAATCTGTCATGAGTGAAGAGTCTATGCTTCAAATGCGCCACTAAAAAATATATAGCCAGTATCAAATTATACTTTATTGTTAAATTATGTGATGATGATGATGGAGTTCTGCTGCATTGGAACTGAACCTTTTGGTTTATGGCACTGGTGGTGATTAATTGGCCAATAGAAATCAGATTTCAACAGCAATTAACACAAATTTAGGGAAGCCAAAGATGGCATATCAGGCTGTGGCAAGATTTAATCTAGTGACTGGGCAGGAGGAAATCAGATTTCAATTAGTGTAATTTAGTTGCAAGGGCAGGTGACTGACATATACGCTAGATTCCTGAAGTATAAAAGTAGAGACAACTTGGTGACCAGAATCTTGGAAATCAAAGCGAGCAACATTATAAACAGTTAATTACATGTAGCTAAATAGAGATACCTGAGGCCAAGGAGTTTACTACATTTTTCGAGGAAATGTTTTTTGCTCATGCACTCCCTATTTTTTATCTTGTAAAGAAATGTTTATGAACTTTGGCTAGAGACAGTAGATCCACATAAATCTCAGATGAAAATGTAAGGATACTTGAAGAACGCCAAATGAAGTCTAACTAACGATGAAACTAGTCAACTCAAGGCCTGAAAAGGGGACAGTATATCTGCAGCAGACACACAGAATCCGGAGATGGAGAAACTTCATTCCCTTCTTTGTGTCACAATAGCACTTAAGAGAAATTGAACTCATAATTGCATGAATAATGCTAAATGCATGTAGCTATGACCTTATTTGTTGCTTCTGGAATATAATGTGAAAAGTAGTGAACTGCAAAAATAAACTTCTAGTAAATTGCTTGATTTCTAAAAATGTTTGGTTAACAATCAGCTCCAGGCTATGTTACTCTGACAGCACTGTTAGCATGACATAACCATGTCCAATAAAAAACTGTCCCGTTAATCAGACATGACTTCCTTATATCAGATGCCAATCCAAATATCAACTTTATGAACTGTGAATAATGGAATATTAAATATTTCAGTTGTAATGTACATCATTTCTTGAAAATAGCTATTCAACAATGTATATAACATGAATGAGTGTTTTAGTACTGATTTTCTACTGTCATGAAAACATCCTGTGAATATGGCTCAGAGTCACAATTTCGGATCTATATTTGCTATCATCACACAACTCCCTTAGATTTATATCACTGCCCAATACCAATACCTGAATCCAATCAGCATTGACTTCTAGTTTCTGTTAGGTTTATTTCTAATATTGATATGTGAACAAAGAGTTCTATATGCCTAACTGCATTATGACAAGTATGCTGAAAGTTGACCATGTCCATGCAATAAGCTATTTATAGAGTCATATGATATCTTATCTTCTAGATTTCAGGCACCCTTCCGCAACCCCACCAAATCTGATCATTCAACAAAGGCAGTTGATAATCAAAAAGTCCCTTGGTCAGCTTAACATCTTCAAGCTTTCAACGCATCACATGTGGACGGAAAATATATTACAGAAACTCCTCTGGTTCAGCGTAGCTTATCCTCCAATTCAAAATTTAGGTGACAGAAATAGCCAAGATTAAACAACATTGCATATCCCATCGAATATAACCGAAGGATCATTAGAGAGATAGACCAAAATACATTTTGAAAAATTAGAATTACAAAGAACCACAGCACTGCAGATACCGAATGTAAATAGCACAAGACTAACCTGGCAGGGAACTTGCTGTCTGCCCGTGCCTCAACTCTCAACCACCACAGCATAACTTTGCGCCCACAGCTACCAAGAGGCTCCACAAATGAAGCATCATTTAACAAGGACAATGGACTTTCAGTATCCCCTCCATCCCTGCCAACCTCTTCCAACTCCTTAACCCAAACAGGCTTGTCCGCATCTTGCCAAAACAACCTTGAATTCAATACAAACCCAGCCCACTCCAGTTTTTGAGGCAGCACAATTCCCCTATCACCAATATACCTTGCACTCCTCTCCACAAATGGCAGTGTGTTGAAAGTGTGCCACCCCACCAAATGGTTTGAAGAATTACAAGCCGGACCTTGAACAGGCATTTGTGACTTTTTCTCATCTTTTTCACTATCATCTCTCTGAATCAATGGCAATTCTCCTTCTTCAGAACCTCCTGAATGTGCAAGAATCCCAACTGAAACTGCGCCTACCCATTTCACTTTCTGGATCTCATCAAACAACTCCAAACTATGCATGTTACTATCATCTGCAAACATCACAATCCCATCTAATCTCTTCTCTCTAACTACTCTGCGCATTTCAAATATCTCAAAACATAAAAATTCCATTCTGCTAAGCATATAGCAAGCAATTTCATCTAAACAAATGCCAAGTTTAAACAAATTAAAGATACATAGTTGGGATCGACATCAAGGTACCTTAAAGCATGGAGCCTCATCTTTGATTCAAACTTATGCCGAGCCTCCCACAAAACAGGCATTTTCCCGTTGAATCCAATGTGCATAGTTTTCAATCCTGACATCGAAATCAATGAGGCCGTCTCATTGGTGTTACCACCGGCTTCAACAACTATCCAAATGAGATCACAGGGCACATTCATCAAAGAATGCATCACACCAGTAAGATGCAGCATCTGAAAAGTGCGTGCATAAGTTGGCGTGATCGCAATCACAGTTCTAGGGCTCTTAACCCCGTATTGAGACCTCTGCTCTGACTGAACCCTCTCAATTATCTTGTGGGCCTTTATCACCTCCGCCGGATCCGGATGCGGCCACGGCCTTATCAGTATCCCGTGCCTCCCCACCACTACTCTGCTCCCACCACCAGCGGCGGAAAGATTCCTTTCCGGTGGAGATGTAGCGGCGGAGGACGGCAATGTTGTTTGAAGAGCGGTGTATATAGTGGTCGTGGAAGGGGAGGAAGAAGTGGAGAACAGGAGGAAAAACACCAGTCGCGAAAATCTGAAGCCGAGGACTAAGCTGATCAAGCAGCAGAGTCCGTGAAGGACTAGCCAAAAAACCGTTGCAGAAGATTTAATAGAGCCGTCGACGGTGGCATCCAGCGGCGACGACGCATTTCGGAAGCTGTTGCTCCGGCGCCCTTGCTGCTGCAACGCCGTCAGCTGCTTCATTTTGTGCGTTTCTCTTTCTCCTCCGTCAACAACCCACCTACTGCCACCAATCACCAACAGCAATTTAGATAGAGAAACAATGAAAAACGGAGTGGGTGTGAAGAAATGGGATGAGATTGGTTGAAGTGGGGGTTGGGTGGGGCGAGTTTAATTGAGACGATTTCTTCGAATTCACGATTCAATTGTCAGCTCACTGTCAGTTCCATTTCCATTTCCATTTCCATTTCAGCAGCTGCTCTTATCTTTTCCATGTAATTGACAAAAGGCCCCAAAAAATATAAAAAAATTGAATTTTGAAAGTGAAAAATACGCAAAATAACTGAAGTTCCGGACGCGGAAGGAAAAATGGAGCAGAAGATCTCGAGATCAATGGGAACATTTGTCAATTTTTTATCGGCCAAGGGTAACTTGGGGATTTTGAAAAGTGGGTTTAGGACTAATTGGTGTAATGAAGACTCGTTAATGATGTCTGATTAAGGTAAAGTGGGAAATGATGATGACTTGTGGTTATTATTAGGTTAATGGTCAATGATCAGATGAGTTGAGACGTCAGATTTCAAGAAAACCTTCATTAGTAATTAGTTTAATGTTTTTCTATAATTAAGAGGCCAAGATTAATTTGGAAACTGAAAATATTAACTATAAAGGGTAACGATAAACGACCCAATAATGTATGTAACAAGCACAATTTTTTTTTAAAAAAAATCTGTCAGAATTATAAATAAATAGTAATAAAATTTATATAAATAGTTATTTTTAAAAATTAGTGATATGATATTGTAATTAAAGGCAATTAATAATAATTGTATGTGATAATTTAATAGCAACAAAAAAGTTTACAATGGTTCACGATTATTTTTGCACTGTAAAAAGGTGTTTGATGCTTATAATAGAGGAAATTAGGACCTTAGTATGAGGATAATAACTTATTTGACACCAATTACCAGAAACACAGTTAACTCGAAATTTTCTCTAAATCTACCATAGCAGCGTCGATTAAGGCATATTTCAATTTTAGTTGTGAGGATGCGGTTGTGTAATCACATCTTCTCCCCTAGTTTCATTTTTTCCTCTTGAAAATATCATATATGGCCTTGAATTTTTTAAATATATTACAAGTGTGCCCTCCGAGTGCTACCAAAAAAAGTGCCCAATCCCCAAATACTAGCTTTCAAAGGACAAATATGTCATTTTAAAGCTTAATATTACATATCAAAAATGCAAATAAGATTAAGAGATATTA
The DNA here is from genome assembly GCA_014898725.1 of Jacaranda copaia. Taxonomy (NCBI): domain Eukaryota; kingdom Viridiplantae; phylum Streptophyta; class Magnoliopsida; order Lamiales; family Bignoniaceae; genus Jacaranda; species Jacaranda copaia. Next base: position 43,400 of record JACGDI010005773.1, read on the forward strand.
TAGTGGCAAATTATTCACAACCTAATCTTCAATGTCAAACGCAATAATAAATTTGTTAATCTAATTTTAATCTCCTTGTATTTAAATCTCGACTTCTATATATTAATATTCTAAATCAAACGTGGATAAAATAAATTATCACCACGAATATATCACTAATCAACGTAAGTGACAATTTATATACAATTATCTTCGTTGTTAAATTTGTAAGAATTATTATTTTGACAATATAAAAGTTATTGTTCATAAATATATATATATATATATCATGAGTAACAAATTATGAATTGTTATTTGATGTTTTAGCATTGATTATTTTGATAGTGGTTATTTAGAAATTTTAGCTATATAACTTAATTCCAAACGTTGTTTTTTTATTTTTATTTTTATTTTTTTGGAGATGCG
>JACGDI010005773.1:51292-62785 GCA_014898725.1 Jacaranda copaia
GCATCAGATTCAATGATTATGAATGTTATTATATATTATTTTTTTGGATATATTAAATATAGTTGATCAATTTGTTGGTTGCATATTTTCTTTTTCTTTTTCTTTTTCTTTTTTTTGGTGTATAGTAAATAAGTTGGCAATTTTTGAAATAAAAAGGATGATAACCTATTTGTATAATATAGTAATAATGTTTAACATTCAAAATTAAACAAAAAAAAGGACTTAAAGAAAAAAAATCACCTACAAAATATGTGTTCGTCTCGTGAAAAATAAAATTGTCTTTCATTTCTTTCTTCTTTCCCACTCTCCAAATAACCATCAAAATCCCTTCATTCAATTATAATTTTTGAATAAATTAACATCCAATTTCAAGATTCCACTCACTTCATTCTCAAGCATATTAATAGTTTCCAACTTATGCTAGTTTCTGGACACCACATTACACACACAATCGTACACTAAAAAATACACTACAATCATTAACACCTATTTTCAAGATTCCATACTCTTCACTTCTCAAGATTATTGGTAGTTTCCAACTTTTGCTAATTTCTTGACACCTCATTACACATATAATCACACACTCAAAACACACTAAAACCGAACACACTACCAATCTATTTCCTCTACTCCTATACCGGCTTGGCCTTGATGACAAAAACAAGAATCTTTAATCTATTTTGATCATATTTCAAGAATTTCAAGAATTCACACACATAGCAACATCATTCCGACCAACTATACAAGATCAACCTCCACGTTCTTCAAATCGGCGCCAACTCAAAGGTTTTCATCATGGCCTCCTCATCCGGTGAGCTCCTAAGTCCACCGCAGCATTCCACACCCTTAACAGAACCTACAGCGAAGTCTCTATCTTTCTCCGATCACTCTTTTCAATTTTCACTTTTCCCTCTATCCTCCCTACATTCAGATGGCTCAGCATTCCAACCCAACTCTCCATCACCCCCCGATATCCGAACCCATATTGTTAATAATGCTCGCGGTCTCAACCTCCAGCTTGGTGAAAGAGATGCCTTCTGGACTGGTGAGAATCATCTTGGAGCGAGAGAAGGGCCACCAACCGCGCAACGGAGGAGGATGGGCGACGATGAGGCTGTTTGGGGAGCTAGTTGGACCATGTGTTGCTAACTGGAGCAGATGAAATATAAGTCTGCAAAACTTTCTCATAAGTAGGAAGAGATGAAATAGGTTGGGGAAGGAGACTGGGAGTGACAGTAACTGATAGAGGACATGAGAGAGATGAGAGATAGGTTTGAATGAGAGGAAGAGAAATTGCTGCAATTAGGTTAGATACCTCGGAGAATGGGAAATGAAGGAGATTATTTGGTTAATGGAGTGGTAAGGCAAGGGTTTTTTCAAGAATTAAAATAGAAAAATGAAGGCAAATTGTGATTGGTATGTTTGGGAGCGTTTCCCCTGCTCGTTCCGGGGAAATGCTCCCAAACAAAGCCCAAGTTCGTTCTGGGAAAATGCTCCCAAACAAAGCCCAAGTTTTTGTTGCCATGTTCAAAAAGTTTTTCCAATGACTCATCTTAATGTCCATTTGGTTTTATTTTCAAAATTTATTTTTATTTTTTCCTAAAAATAAAATTAGAAAGCTATATTTTTTTTCCTATTTCAATGGACATTTTCATTTTCTTTCCTATTTCAATGGACATTTTCATTCTCTTCCATAATTCAATAGACATTTTCATTCTCAATACATATTTTCAATCACACTACTATTCACTCTCTCTCTCTCTCACTCTCTCTCTCTCTCTCTCTCTCCTCACACTTTATTTTCATTTATTTTCATTTGCATAACTTTTAATATAAAACACAATTATATTCAAATATAATTTATTTTCAATCTTTCATAATTATTTTATTTTTAAAATTACATTTATAACTAACCCTTTATTATTTTATTCATCAAAAAATAAAAATATCTCTAGAAAATAAAATGAAATAGCTTTTCAATCTCTAAGGAAGAAATTTACGATCCCAAATTCTTTTACATCACTCAGAAAGCCTTTTTCATTGGACGACTCATATAAGGTTACTACCATAGACTTTACCGGACAATATCTACTTACACAAGTACAACAGTAACACAGCAAGGATTTGATAAAGAATCAAATCAGTTTGTTCAGAAAAGTAGATAGATTCTATTAATATTCAAGCAGTAATAACATAAAAAAGAAAGTAAAAGCCAACTGAAACGTCTTAGTGACCAGATGACAAATAGAGCAAACAAGATGACGAAGAATATTTTGCGCATCTTATGCCATAACAGTGTACAAAAGTACTACAAGAATCGTCCCACTGACAGGTGTTTTGATTGAAGGACAGACAAATGCTTTTTTGATCCAAAAGGAATTACAGAATACTGATGCCAAGAAAATTAATTAAATTATCACATTTCATCTCTTGGGCACTAATGATTATTACAGAAGAAGAAACAAATCATGCAAAATCAATCAATCAAGAAGACGTCGACGCCGGCGTAGAATGGCTGCTCCGGCAGAACTGGGAAGTGCTGCTATCCATTCTCTCCAGAACAAAATGGCCCATCATATCTTTCGACTTCACCAGATTTTCCCTGCACAAGAACTCGTCGCTCGTGATTCTGTCCACCTTCATATTGAAATCATGCACGAAAACATGCGTCTTAGGATTGCCGCCTTTCTTGCTTCTCGCGAGCACCGCCGCCGTGAAGATCGCTGCCATCCTCCCCGGGGCCTCCGGCCAGTACCCTCTCGGCCCATCCACCAATATCACATCCCAATCCACCTCATACAGCTGGTTCGGGAGATCATTCAGCCCCAATTTACACTCGGAGAACAAGAGATTCTGCACCGGCCGGCACTCATTCCGAACCTGCTCCTTCACCGCCGCTATCAGCTCCGGCATCTCGCTCAATTTCGTGCCGTACTGAACATCGTAGGCTTCGATTTCCGGGTACTTCTCCTCAATGTAGGCCGCGTAGTACCGATTTTCGTCGATGAAAACGGTTCTCCCGTTATGGTTCAGAGCTTTCCAGAGAAGGGTTTCGTGGGTGAGGCCGAAGACAAGGAAATTGCAGGGGTGCGAGCACTGCCGGAGAGCATCGGAGATCTGTTTGATGTCCGTGTACGACATGTGGTCGGTGTTGTTGGAGTTGGAGGCATAGTGAACGAGGGCCCTGACCACAGCCGAAGACAGCGGAGGAGTGGTGGTGGCCACCGCGGCGGTGACGGTGGAGGTGGTTGAGATAGACTCACGAGTGTAGATAAGGGTGACGAGGAAGGCTAGAGTGAGGAAGGAGACGAAAGCGAGAAGCCATAGACGATTTGAGCTTCCTTGCTTCTGGATGTATGGGTGGAGGAGTATAAGTTTTGTGCCATTGCTCAGATTGTTCTTCATCTTTTTCTTTCTTGAAAAATTGAAGAACTTTTTGGAATTCTGAGAATTTTGAGAGAGAATTTGGGTGATTTTTAAAGATGCTTAGGGGTTTAATAATTTGGTCGACATGAGGAGGACGTTAGGTTCCCACCAATATATGATTGTGAAAATTCAATAGTTAAGATTCGTTTATTTCATTTTTCTTCAATTGATTTAGACCCCTTTTGGTCCAAATCTTATTGGCCATGAAATTTCTTATGCTTAGCTACTCTTTGATATTTATCAACTAATGAAACTTTGCCTTTGAGGTGGGGCGGGTGGTTTTGGAGTGGAGAAAGGGGTGGTTGAATTCAGCTCAAATCCTTTGTTGAATTATATTTCGATTAGTTTAATCGCATTGTTCTTGTATGTATGTAGGTGGAATTCAAAATTTAAATTTTAATGAATTATTAATATATTTATATATATATAAATAAAAAGATGAATAATTTTCAGAGATTTATGTGTATATTACTATTTTTATATCATAAAAAAGTAGAAACATGTATCTATTTTTTATGTAATATTATAATTTTTTTAACAATTGATTTTTTTTTTAAATATGATAAAAGGAAAAAGTTATGAAAAAATGATAGTAGCACGCTTACAAAGTGGCAATAGTGAATTGTAAATGATAATTATTTTAAATTCTAATTACTAAGATTTAAAGGTAATAATAATGTCATTTCATGAAAATCATTCAAAAACCTACTAACCAGGCTTCGAGTTGCTAATATTTTTTAAATATGTGTCATGTGTATATTGAGTATTTTTTATTAAAAATATTTGATTACGCATCAAATATGTTCAATATATAATTATAAAATTAAATACTAAATCAAATAGAGAATTGGAAATAAAAATGAATTGGACCGGAGCAGGTGGCGGCAAAGGAGTGTCTGGTAAGGTTGCAGCGACCGAGTAACTAATTACAAGCCAAATGTCGCTTTTCCTTGTTATTTCCATCTTCATTTCCCAAAGCAACCCCTTATTTTCCACCAATTACATATGCCTACATTGCTCTATGGCACACAGAAACAAACGCACACTTAAGGCCCGGAGTTTCCTGGATGGGTTGAAGGTGACAAACTAACTAATGCATTTTTTTACCCTCCTATTTGAGGGGAATTAATTAAATAAATATAGGATCAAGAAATCAAAGTTAGTTCAGAATTAGTTTGAATGAATAAGATTTGTTGTTAAACTTTTTGTTTTAATAACTGTGTTTAGTCCTATGAGTTGACACCTTGAATTGTTATGCTTGTCACTTCCCGGAAATTTAATTTTACATCTTTCTATTTTATAGCGTATTTCACTTTACGGAGACATTTTAAATGTATACAATTTATAATTAAGCATTTATTTAAAAAATTATTTCATATATTTCTATTTGTTTTAAATCTCTCTATTTTACAGTATATTTCATTTTACGCATACATTTTAAAGGTATATAATTTATAATTAAGAATTTATTTAAAAAATTAGTTTTCATATGTGTATCTATTACGAAATAAAAAAATAAATAACAAGTAAAATAGAGGATTTCAATTAGGGGTGTAAATGAGTCAAGTATGATTGAGCTTGAGCTCGCGAGGTCAATATTAGTTGAGCTCAGCTCAACAAAATTCAATTACTAAAATATAATAATCATTAATATTATATATAAAATATTAAAAATAGAAAAAATAAATTATTAATATAAATAGTTATTTAATTAATATATAGAAAATATTTTAAAATAAAAATAAATAAATTATTAATATATAATAATTATCTAATTAATATATACAAAATATTTAAAAATAGAAAAAAGCTAGTGAGGCAGGCCATGAGCTTTAAAAAAACAACTAAACCAAGGCTTGTTTTCGCTACCCAAAAACAAGCCAAATTGAGATCAAATCAAGCCGGTTCAACTTATTGTATACCTCTAGTTTCAACTGAAATAAGTAATTAAAGTATCATATAAATTACAACTATTTATGTGTATTGCATGGATAAAATTATTAAGGATAATTTTGCATTATTTTTGCTGCACAAAGTACAAAAATAAATTGTTTTGCTACTTATTTGGATACTATTCAATTAAATTTGTGCATTGATATCATAAAATGAAATAATGATCACATTAAGTGTAATTAAACAATTCATAACTCCACTCATCACTAAAAGGAAAGTTGATCTCTAATGTTATTTTAACCTTTGATTTTATTTTATAGTCTTGGAGAAGAATGGTAGTTAGCACAAGTACTAATTCATTATGCAACTCATGATTTTGTTTTATACTTACTTAGAAAATAATCTTTTTTAGTGGAAGTAACACATATGAGAATTATGAAAATTATATGTTGATGAGTCAAAAAGTGTGATATGATTTTTAAATTTAGTCGTGGTGCTCTTTATGTTGCTTTTATTAGAAGGATGGATTGATTTTATGTTTTTCCCATTTAGGCCATCATAAGTGGAATGACTTTTATTGCTGTTTCAAATAAGAGCATATGCTTTCTCATAATAAAAATAAAAATAAACGAACCATGCCTTCTCACTTTTATTTAACTCACCTTTTGGTGCCGGCGCCCAATCGTTGCATCACCACAAATGTACGGTCTCTACAAGGATCAGCGAGTTTATAAAATTCTTAAAATATTTTATAAGATAGTATTTGATAAATTTTTTTAAAAATAAACTTATAAGAATCTAATATATAATATTGGGATCTAATAAATTCTTTCAAAAAAAATAAGGGCATTCTAACTTATTTTAAGATCTCAACACGCCCGAGGAGTTTGAGCTTAGTATTTTGTCCAAGGGTGGAAGAACTTTATACATTGGAGTATCAAATGAGGGCATTAGCTGAGCTGCTTGGGAGAGGCACCGTTTGTGCCGATTGGGTTTCTCTAACTTGCTACTACTCATCAATCGACTTTGTAAACTATCAAAAGTTTGCACTTTTTTCTTAGGAAGCACTCGCCTCGAACTCTCGTTTTCAACTAACCAAATAGTCAGTCCGCATGTTCTTTTTGCTTTGGCCCTTGATTGAGGAATCAAGGATGCAGTGGGCCTCTTTGAGCAACGCATGGAACCTGTTGGAATGCTGAGGCATTCCAGTTTGGTCCATATCAGAGCTTATTTTCAGGCAAAACAAGAAAGGTCTTGGTTGTCAGCCCAAAAGCAGTCTTTTCTGTCTTATCCAAGATAATCTTTCTCATTCTGTGGCTTACATTGAAGCTGTTTCAACTTAACTAGCCAGACTTGTAAATTTTTTAGCCTGTAGAATTTTTTGTTTAACTTGAATTTTTACAAATTAGGAGATCGGCATAGAATCCTGTTCAATAAGTGGAATGTATAAGTTGTCTGTTCTTTGCTTGGGTAATAGTTCAGAGATGGAAATCACTTATTATTAAAACTAGAATTGTTAAGAGTCATGCAGAAAGAAAGGGAAGCTCTGTATTCGTAGTATTGAGACATCCGAAATCATAAAAATCCTTAGTTAAAATAGAATTTCAACTTAACACCTCTTGGATGAGAATTTGAGAGGCAAGGATTTAAACGAGCTAGCCAGAATACCAAATGAAAGAAAATATTTCATACCAATGAATTCAGAATTCTGGGAAATAATCTGTCCACAGTTCAATGGAAAGTATGAGCTAAGTATGCTATTTGAGTTCAAACATAAAATTTGTCGAAGTTTTACTTAAGAGGGTGTTGGAGTGAGCTTATAAGCGGTTGATGGAGTCAGGGCCTCCGGATGAGCTTACACCAGTTTTTGGCATTGGATACTAAAATCAGTACCGATAATTTGCTCAATTGCTCCAAATCCTGCATTTGATGCCTTACCAAGCCACTGCAAGCTCAGGAAATATGTTAAGAAATGGTCTTGTTTTACTCCCCATTTGAACTTTGACAAGCCAAATCTATGTTAGCCCAGGCCTTCTTGTTGACCCCGTGGAATGGAAGAGAACTGCAAAAGAAACTTACATAGAATCTGTTTTTAATGCCACCATCTTGTGATCCTTCTGATCATTTTGCCAATGTATCTTGTGATCCTTTTGATCATTTTTGCCTATGTTGTTCACTGTATGCATGCAGTTGGAGGTTAAATCCTTCTTTTGAGGTACTTAGGAAGTTTAAAGTTACTACACACAAGTTTCAATGTATCCTTGAAACTTAGGTTCAAGATCAACCAGATCAAGACCTCTTCACCGGACGTTGACCAATGTCAAGTCCGATGTGTATTCTTTTGGATTCCTCTTAGCAGAGCTTCTGACCGGGAAGCCGCATTCCCGGCATCTGTTCCCTGCTCCTCCTGATATGCCCGGTTGGTCCGAGCAGAGGCCAAAAGTGTGGCAAGTTTTGAAGATGATCATTAATGTAAAGGATGCTTGATCAATAGATGAACATAAATAGACTGTTCTAATATATGCTGTCAAATGAACTCCGCAGATAGGAATGGGGTAAATTGCATTTTACCTCTTATGAAAATGAAAGAGAGCAAAACATCCCTTTTTGAAAAATAAAAAATAAAAATAGGCAGTGTCCCCCCTTGTGTTTTAATAAAAAATAGCAAATTACTCCCTCCATCCTACGATGCAAATCATACACAGTGGAGTGCGTTTGGTTTTTAAGTTTTCGCCGTAGAAATATCAATTTTACCCCTGAATATCAACCATTGAATTTATCGAAAAAAAATTAATGGTTCAAATTATTTTTATTTATAAAAAATAAAAAATATATTTATATATACATGCATAATATATAATTAAATAAAATATATTATAGTTAAATATATTTATATATTATATATACATATTTATATATATATATAAACACCTAGCACCAACCCTCCCCACCATGTGAGCAGCGGCCATGGCCGACACTCGCAGAGGCCTCGCTATGGTGACGACCATGGGTGCCTCTTGCAGAGGCAATCTTCATGGCCGCCCACAAGAATATAAATAATAAATAAAAAATAAAAAATAGGTGACCGCCATTGGCCATGGCAGCCAATGGCCAGATCTGGCCACTATGTTGCCATGGCAACCTGTAAAGTGGAGGAACAGGGTGGGAGGTAGGTGGGGTTTGGTTTTGGAGGGTGGGCGGGTACGTTATTAAATAATTATTTATATATATTATCATATATATATGATAATAAATATATAAATATAAATATCTTACAAAAATATATATGTATATAAATATATTATATATTTTCATAAATTTATATAATATTTAATTTAAAATAAATAATTAGAAAGAAAAAAGATATAAATAAAATTTATATATAATAATAAATATATAAATATAAATATCTTACAAAAAATATATAAACATATATAATATTTAATTTGAAATAAACAATTAGAAAAAAAAAGATATAAAAAAAAGTTATTTAAATTTTATAGATAAAATTTTAAGACGGGGTGGGGGTGTGGTTTATTTTATAAAATATAATATAAAATATTTATTTATTAATATATTTTATGTATAAATATATACATAAATATATTTATGTTTAATATATTATGTTTTATATATTTATATTTGTATATAATATATATAAATAAGAAAGGAATAAATTAGAAAGATGAATAAATAAAAAAATAAAAAAAAAATTTAAATTTAAAAATAAAAAATTGGTGTAAAGAAGATGAAATAAGATATATAAAAATATATTTAAAAAGAATAAATAAATAAAATTAAAAATATGGGTAAATTGTAACAAATCATAAAAGGGAGGCAGTGTATCTATTTTTTAAAATCACAAGAAGGTTGGTTGCCTTTTTTCTTTTTTTTCATAAGGAAATTTTTTGCTCTTTTTTATTTTCACAAAGGGATAAAATGCAATTTACTCGATAGGAATGTTAACAGATACAAATGTTTTTAGGATAAATACGAATCCAAATGTTGGTTTGGTTATGGTTTTTCGTATGATTTTAATATGTGTTTTAGAATAATAAAGTTTTGGAAGAATGAATGTTGAAAGTGATATTGAAAAATATGAAAGTTATATTGAAGAATGTAATAGATTTTTTATTATGGTTTGTGGAATAGTTAACAATTGATTTGAGATAGTTTTGATATGTTTGGTTATGTTTGAGGGATAGATATTTTTTACTGCAGCAGTCAAATCAGTATTTTTTTGTTAGGTTTTGGGGTGAAGGTAGAATTGAATGATTTTTTAACTACTATAATAATAATAAAATATATGATGCATATAATATATATATATATATATATATTGAAAAATGGGGAACTTTTGGAAATAATGAAGAATAGGAGAAGATATTTAAAAAAAAAAAATTAGTGTTTTGAAAGAAACATAACCAAACATCCCATGAGATTTTAACTGTGCTGGGGAATGGAATATGTTTGTGTAGTGTTTTATTTTTCTATTTGATACCACCATAACTTTTGAGCCTAAAATAAATTAAATTTAATAGTGAGTCCAGCTTTTGTACCACCATAGCTTTTGAGCCTAACATAAATTAAATTTAATACTGAATCCAGCTCACGAGCCTAATAATCCTTTTCAGAGGTCTACTAAGGGTGGGTGAATCAATAAAATTTGGGGCGTAAAATTTTAAGAAAATTATGGGAATGTTTGGTTGTATTTTTTTGTTTGATCTTATTATGTATTTATTTTATATTTTAAAATAATAAATTATTGAAAAGTATAAAAATTATTTTTTGATATATTTTGGAGGAGATATTTTTTTATTGTAATATTAAATCAATACTTTTTAATTTAATTTTTGGAGTAAAAATGAAATTGAATTAATTTTTTAATATTAAAATAATAATAAAATATATATATATAATATATGTATGTATATATTGAAAAACATATATTTTAAAGAAAAAATAAATATATGTTTAATTATATTTCCTTAAAATAATATTGTTTTGAGAAAATATAGCTAAACAAAGCCTATGAAAAGATAGGTCTGTACAGGTAGATAGTCACGAATATGTAAAAAGATAAATTAATGGAGATACTATGTATATAAGATCTTTTGGAATATTATTCAACAGTAAATACAAAGTATTCCTTGAAAATTTTAAGGCTTTTCCTCCTCCAAATGTTAGTTACTGTTTTTATATTGCTAAAAATGTTATCGCAATTAAAGATGAATATACATTGGGATTAACATTAAACATAGAAAAATAGAATTATTAACTCTTGAAGCATATTAAAGAAACTAAATTTGCATGCAAGAAATAATCTTAATAAAAGGAAACCAATAACATAAGGCTGATTTACCCTTAAAACAACCCACCAAAATGGAAAAGAGATAATCATAAAGGAATTTCTTCATATAAGTTACAAAATAGAGTAAGTAATAAATTGAATTTTAAAATGAAATATAAATTATCAAAAAATATAATTCAATATCATATAAAATTAAAATTTTGTAAATGTAACAAATAAAACTTATTAAATTCTTAGATGAAACTTCTAGCCATCTTAATTTAATTTTGAATTAAAGTTTAGAAGTTCATAGATAGTTATATAAAAAGGATAAGAACCTCATATTTTAAAATTTTAAAAATAAGTCAGGATCTTCGTTTTTACTTTTTTCTTTTCTTTTCTTTTAAAGAGCTCATACCATTTTAACATTTTATTTTGGGAGTTTTTAAAATATTTTTATAAAAAAATTACCAAATACTTTATAAGATTTTATAAGCTCTAAAAAAGTTTTTGGTCCATTATCCCGATCATGTTTTTTCTACCCCCTAGAGGAGAAGGTACTTCCCTTTTCAGGCTGTTGAGGCCTAGGAGAAATTCGAACCCTCGATATCATGCTTCGTAACCACGTGCTCTGATTCCCTAAGCTTCAAACCCCACCTCATCTTAATTGAATTTGTTCTTGGGAATACCCTTAAAAAAAAATTATAAAATATTTTGTAATATTTATAAGCTCACTTAAATACCTTCCTAAACATAAAAAAGTAGACAATTGTTTATATTTTAAAGTTGGCATTAAATTGCTTTAAATGCTATAGATGCAAAACAACATTTGAAGGCATGGTGGGTTGAAGGACATTTCAAATTTTGCTTGCTTTATAATATGC
>JACGDI010005773.1:82868-98761 GCA_014898725.1 Jacaranda copaia
TTTCTCGAGTAAACCGTTCCAGCAGGGGCACGTTTCTGCCAAAGTTGTTGGTAGGGTTGTCAGAATTGCTGGTAGCGGTTGCACCGGCTGCCACATTTCACTGGAGTGGGCTCGACCTGTTAGATCAATATGCCCTACAAGAATTTGAGTGAACGCCGGAGGTCGATGAATGTCGACCAGATTCAAAAGCTCGAACTATTGGAGTAGTTTTCCGGTCGATACGAGTCGGCTATAGATATTCTCAAGTGAAGTCGATATCGGTCGACCAAATAAATTCTACCTTTGGGCCTTGTGGGCCATCTCGTTTGATGTTAGATCTATTGGATCTATTGGGTTATCACATATCAGTCAATATACTTTTTCTTATAGTAATATAATAATAACATATAATGATAGAAGAATTTAATATGACACAATTTATTTAGAAAAAAAATATAAGAATATATTTTATACTAAAATTATCAATACTAAAAATGCAATCAAATATATTTTTATTTTTTATACATTTTCAATTTATATTGAATTATATATATTTTATTTTACAAATAAATGAAAATTTTACTTATTCATAATTAAATACATTTTTAAAGTATCTGATATTTATTTATAGTATAAAATAATAATATATATTGCCAATTCAAATTCAAACAAAATATGTGAAGGAATCTTTTTCCTAATTTTGCCTTATCTGCATATGAAGGGAATTGTGAGCGCCACCACATAAACCAGCCCGCCCCGCACGCCCGCTAGCCTGGGGGCGGTATCAGCCCCCTTCATTGTCTATGTGCAAAACAGGAAAAGTTTGTACTGCATGTAGACATGTGCCCCATTTTGACGATTCACAAATTTACAACAACAGAAGCTTTTAATCCTGGCGTTGCAGCAGTAAAAAATTTTAAATTTTAAATTTTATTAAATTTACTATAATTATAGTTTAGATATTAATTTTTTTATAAACATTGAAAGAAAAAAAATCGTTGTTTTTCTATAAATATTTTACTATACTTAACATGCACCCTACATAAAATATAAGATTATAAATCATTCTTTAAACGAATAAAATCAATCAAAGTAAATATAAGAAAATAGTAGCTTTATGAGCCCTTTGAATAATAATTTCATAATTATTATTAATTATACGAATTACTTTTTAAATTTCATAATTACGTAAATTAATGAAATATTCTTGGAATATTGAACTAACAAAATAGTAAAAAAAGAAATAAAGGGTTGAAAAAAATCATAATATAAAAAGAAATAAAAAAGTTCGATCAAAAACAGAAAAATAAATGTTAAAATTTTAATTTACCACAAAATCAAGACTTCAAATTCCTTTTTTAAATTAGCCTGGCTCATAAACATAAAATAGTAAATCACATTCAAATTATAAAATATATGCACAATAAGAAGAAGAAAAAAATGAGAATTTAGCTCACCCAACAAATGATCCTAAAGAGGTGAAGAAAAAAGAAAAAATATTTTTGTTCCTTTAGATATTAGTGTGTTGCATGTTTGGTTATTTTTAGTATATATTACTTGAATGGATTATGGGTTTTGATTAAGGAACTTAACTTAATTTAAACAATGAATTATAGAATAAAATATAATTTAGGAAAATATTGAAGTAAGATAAAATTTTTCGGACTAAATATAGAGAGAATTATAGAAAATTTTACCATTTCAAAATATAAAAATTCTCAATAACTACTTTTCAAACTCAATACCTAAATTTATTAAATAAAAATTTAAATATTTAGCATAAGTATGCTAATGTGACGCCCCGGTCGGAAGGCGTATGCTTCCCACCGAGGTGCTACTCAGTCCACACCACCAATCTTGTAATTAATAGAAAATACATTTCGTGAAATTCTAAAATAATTAATTTATATTTTCTACAACAACATCCATCGGACGTTGAATTCTAAATCGAAATATCCCGAATGGCACCTAGTATTTCTATCATCCTCATTACCTCGTGTGTTGCTAGGGTTAATCTATCTTCGTTGCTCGATCCTATTTTGGGTATAGAATGAAAGAAACAATAAAACAATGTCAGTCCGAATGATTTCTTGAGGTAGTTAGCAATAACAACCAAGTGATGATTTCGCAAATAGTACTTAAGGAATAAGTAGAAGCATAAAAATTTTCAAAAATCGGGAGAGAAAGTTCTTGTCAAAATTTAAGGATGATTCATCTCATCACTATCCCATACTAGTGAGGAGACTTCACAAAATTTACTATCTCTTACTAAGGTTTCAAGATATAAACATTGAGTTGACAAATTAATCAACATAATTTAGCAAACATTTTCTAATAAAAGCTGTTGGTGGTTCTCCTACCTTATCTCTCTATTTTCAAAAACAAGAAAACCCTTATTCCTCAAGTCCTAAGTGATCAGCTCGGGCAACACTATAACCAATAGGCATGGCTAGCTACATGCCTTATCCCCCTTACAGCTAACTGACTACAGAGCCAAATGTAATCAATAGGGTATCAGTAGGGGATCGGTCGCTGTCGATTCGTTCAACCCAGTTCTTCCTAAGCCAATTTTGGGGCCCATCCCAAGGGTATCAATAATTAGTACAGCATCAATGACTAGTAATCAGTGCCTAATAGCATGCATATAATACATGACTCTGCCATTACCGACTGACATCAAAAGTTCAACACCTGACCCTATTCCATGAATAGTCATGGCTATGATGGAATATATATCTCAAAATCAATATTTCATATCATGCTTCACTCTGCCATGACTGACTAATATTAGATGTTCAACATCTAATTCGTTTCCATGAATAGTCATGGCTATGACGAAATATATATCTCAAAATCAGCATTTCAAATGGCATATCAAGTCACCATGTTAACATACAAATTGATCTAGCTCTAGGCTAGTTTCAAGAAAGACATGGTGATAAAATATATATTTTGAAATCACTTTTCAGCTTCCTCAACATAATCGCTAATTTCGGATAGAGCGAAATCAGTCAAAATCAACAAAAACACTTAGTGAAAGAGGGCAATGTGAGGTACTCTTTTCAACGCGTAGATTTGAAAGAAGTAAACAACCAGGATATATTAACCTGTATATATATTTGTTCTTTACCCACCAAAGAAACCTCACACTATTGAGTATAAACTCACCTGTGAAAGGCAAAGAAATTCCTAGTCATGTGGTCACTCAGTTCCTGGCTTCCTAGTCCATCCAAAAATTGTCATAACATAACTCAAGTTATCATTCTATCTATCCTCTTATTCTCAACTATAAATATAACGAACGTCTTTATCAAACTTAAGGGTATTCCGACACAATCTTGATAATTCTTAAATGTTAAACAGTTCATGACCTTATTTCCCAATTGATTTAAAATTCAGAGTAAATAATCTAAACCCAACATTGATTACAATTTTTGAATCATAATTCTTAATACACTTAAATATCCTTATCAAATTTCTCAATTACTCTAACTGTTCAGTCGTAATTCTCAAATTCAATGCTACACTCAAATGTGCAAGGTAATCACCTATCATAGTTCTTAACTCGACAATTCGATAAATTTGTTGTTAAAATCTTATTTAAAGTCTCAACATTGATCTAATAATTTATTTCCATCCCAACATTCACATAACTTAAAACTCTAATTTGGACATAATCCTACTTAGTCTACAACATATCATGTTACTAGGTCAACGAAAACAAATATAAGACTATACTTCTTAACTTTCCAAGCATGAATCTTACAATTAATTCTTAGCGCAACACTTATAAAATTAAAATGTTTATCTGAGTCAAACTATAATTTGATAATCTTGACTTAATAAGATTAATCCCTAACTTGGGCTAAACTATAGTTTAATGGTCTCAGTTCATGTGTAATCAAACTTCAATCCAATAATTCAATTACATTCTGATAAGATAATTGAATTAAAAAAATTATTAAAAATTACCCAAATTAGGTCAAATTTGAATCTAATCTTAGGCCAAAAATAGTCCAGACGAGTTCGAAATCTCAATCCAAGCAAACTGTCCAAATGTCGTTGCCACGCGCACTTTCCACTGCCGAAAGCGGCGAAACCGCAAACCCACTGTTGGCTTCATTCCACGGCAAATTCATCGATTGTTTTTGGTGAATATTGGTATGGTTGGGTTCCTCAAGAGGAGAGGAACATTTCTATGAAATTGGTTTTAGGTTTCACAGCCGTTTGTCATTGGGAAATGTCGGGGCCCTTTTTGAGAATTTAAGGAATTTTTGTCCTTTATTTTATATATATAAAAATATTTTTTGTTATTTCCTAGTTAGCCTCAAAACTTCCTAACCGATCTACTTTTTACCCCAAAACTCTTAAACCACCTTCATTTTGGTCCCTAGCCTTCAATTAAGTCCTTCCACTTTTAATTCTTACACATTGGCCCTTAAGATTTCTACTTCTAGGTATTTGGGTCCAAACTAATTTATTTTAAAGTTCTTAAACTTTTATTTATCTCACATTGACCCACCAAAACTTTAAAATTTTTAACGATTAAGTCCTTTTTTATTTACAATTAAATCCCTCAAATCCCACATTTCTACCTAAACTTTAATTAATTAAATTCCAATCAACTTTAATTAATTAGCCTATAGCTAAAATTACATACCCAAATTAGCTATTTATATAATAACTTAACAATTGTTCTTAGATGATTAAAGACAACAACGATTGTATCATTCATGATAAGATTTTAAAATTCCTTAACATATGCAATCTCGAAATTATTATTTTTAAAATAAATTAGCCACCAAATTACTTTATTTGAAATAAAAATATTACCTTAATAACGTAGTTTATAATCTAGTTCGAACCAATAATACAAATATAGTTGGCTTATATATAAATTATAATTGAATCTATAGAAGTGTAAATATTAAACATATGAGAAGTAATAAAATTGCTTTTAAAAGATCAATTGAAAATAATTTTACTTGCATAAACGAACACACACACACACACACACACACACACACACACATATATATATATATATTAATTCCATACATAAACTAATTTATACAGATATATAGAGAGAAATAAACTCAAAAATTAATATGGATTATCACACACACACACACATTGAATACTTACCATCATTAGATATAGGGTTATAAAAAAATCAATTAATATATTGTTGACTTATTAATAATAAAATAGCTCATTTTTATAGCAAATTATATATGAAAATTATTGAGATGGCAAAAAGGGATAAAAGTAACTTATCCACATTATTGTCACATAATAAACATTTTTAAAATAAGGTTGATAGCAGTTTACTATATATGAACTGGCTTTTAACTTGTGCGTTGCACGGGAGAAAATTTAAAATTTAAAAATTTATTATATTTAATTTAATTATAGCTTAGACATATTTATATTTTTTATAAATATTATAAATATTAAATAGAAAACCCTAAGAAAAATTAATAAAAATTTTATTAAATACAATTTAATGATTGAATAGGTGAAACATAACAATATTTCATATGGAAGTGGCTTATATGTCATTAAATTTAATTGTTGGAGTTGCAACATTCCCTACAAATCTTCATATTTTACTTATACGTAAAATATTTATTAAAAAAATAAATTAATATAATTATGTATTTAAAATTCTTAATTTCAAATTCATCTTCGTAAACATAATCGAAAGGCATGTTTAGTTTCCCACTATGTATAAACATCGAAGTTGAAACAAATCTTTTATCATTTTGTTTGTTTTTAACATGGATTAAAAAAAATAAAATCATAAAAAATAATTAAAAAGCAAACTCTAAGCCATCACCAAAACATCAATCAAACAAAATGATAAAATAAATAAATAAATAAATCACTGGTTAAAGGAAGCCATGACATGGAAAAAAAAAACGAAAGCAAAAAAATAAAGATAAATAGTAAAAGATAAATTTTTTAACTTACCACAAAATTGGGAATTCAAATTTCTTGATAAATTAACCTAGTTTATAAACATAAAAATTTATTAATATTAGAAAACTATAGGAAACTTATATAATATTCAACAAAAATAGAATTGAATTTACCAAGTAAATGATCCCATTATTGTAGGAATTCTCAATTTTGATTAAAAAATTTAACTTAATTAAAATATTTAAATATGGAATATAACATAATTTACAGAGTATCAAATTAAGGTAAAATAATCCATACCAAACATGGCCTTCTGATTTTCTGCTAATTTAGCACTCGTAATTTATTGATGATCCAAAAAACTCTTTTTTTGTTGCTAAGGCAAAATGATGAAAATTCATTATCACGATGTGACCAATTTTTTTTCACATATTTTTATCAAAATAAAATATATTATCTATTGTCCTTAAAGGAGAAGGGCGTAGATATGTTTGTGAGTTAAGTTAGTTTTAATTAAAAAAGTTATATATATATATATAATCAAATATTTTAACTTATAAGTATATAACTATTTTTATAGTCCAGTAGTTTCAGCAAGTAAAATTTGAAATCGTAAGTTTTTTATATTAATTTAATGGGCCAATATATTTAATCACTTATCACCATAATTTAATTTAATCATAATTACAATTAAATATACTGTAGACATATTAATTTTTGGTCAATTGAAAAGTGGCACATGTAAAATAATATGCTAGATATTAATTTAAAATTTTTATTTATTTTTTGAAATTTATTAAATCTAATTCCAAAAGGTAAATAGTTAATTTTAATTAATGATTTAAAATTTATTATATACTCAAATCAAATATTGACAAGTGTCAAACATGGAATGCCTATACTTATGAACCAATCAAATCAAAAATATTTGATATTATCTCTTAATATTGATATTCTCTTTTAATGTTTGATATTGCCAAATCAAATATCTGATATTATCTCTTGATATTTGATATTATCTTATTAAAGAGATAATCGTCAAAGGAGTTCAAGACAATCTAGAAATCTCCCATCAAGTGCCTATATAAAGGGGGTGACCAAAACTCATTTTACACACAACACAAATTCCAACAAATGAGAGAAACTTTGAAGGAATTTCAGCAATTCTCTCAATCAAGTTAAAGGAGATCCACATCATTCATGACGTTCTTCGCAAAACTCATCATATTTTAGCATTTAATTCGAGATTAAGGTGCGAAACCTTTGAATTAGCGTTATTTTATTCAAGTCAAATTTAAGGAGATTTACGGCGTTCAAGGTGTTCTTTGCGAAGCTCATCATATTTTGGCGTTTGATTCTGGATTAAAGTGCGGATCCCTCGAAATAGCGTTATTTTATTCAAATCAAATTTAAGGAGATCAATGGCATTCAAGGCGTTCTTCATGGAGCTTATATATTCTGGCATTTTATTTAAGATTAAGGTTCGAAACCCTCAAATTAGCGTTATTTCTTCAAATCAAATTTAAGGAGATCCACGGGGTTCTTTGTGGAGCTCATCAAATGCAAGATTATATTTGAAAGGGAAGAATTAGAGGATTAGATTAGAGATTAAATCCATAATTAATAAATTTTAATTTTATTTTATTTGTACAATATTTCTTGTCTTGCAATTTTGTTTATTGCGGATAAAGAAATTTGCATTTACAAATTTTGACTCGCCTAGCGGAACAATCTCTACCTCTCATCTCTTTCCTTCATCAAAATTGAAGTAACAAATGGCCACCAACAAGACTGTAGCACTAACAATTACTACCTCAAATTCTTCAAGTACTGGAGCAAAAAGTATTGGCATCATCACAAGCAGTATATCAAAAAAGTTGCAATCATCTTTAGAGTTGGCTCTTTCATTTGCTATGGAAAAGGTGTTGCTACATTTCATTAATATGGATGAAGATGATGGAGGCTCAAATGAAGAATTTGCATCATCCATTTCCCCACTCGACATCAAATTCCTCAAGCATAGCGGCGGTGATGGTTACAAGTGCTACAATTTTGGAGGAACAAATTTCAAATTTGACGAGAGCTATTGAAGGACTCTCGAAGCTTGTCCAAGAGCGAGACTTTCAAATCTCCAAATTGATGAGCAAAGTGAACAATCTTGATGCCAGGTGCATGATAGAGAAACAAATTAAGGGTCAAGATGAAGACAAAACATCCACATGGAGACAATCAACCAAAAACGAAGAGATTGCAACGAAAGAACTAAAAGTTTCTACTTTATTAATTCCCATCAACCCACTAAAGGAGTTTATCATGGAAACTATCAAAGACAAACTTATTGGAAGTTCTAAGTCGTCTATGACTTACTTCAAGACATATACTCAAAGGATTGATAACTTGAAGATGCCGATCGGTTACCAATCCCCAAAGTTTCAACAATTTCATGGCAAAGGCAACCTAGAGCAACACATGGCTCATTTCGTTGAGACTTGTAATGATGTTAGGATATATGGAGATCATTTGATCAAACAATTTGTTCGATCATTAAAGGGCAATGCTTTTGATTGGTATGTTGACTTGGAGACAAGCTCTATCGATAGTTGGGGGCAGTTGGAACAAAAGTTCCTCAATCGCTTCTATAGCACTCAAAGGACTGCCAGTATGATTGAAATTGCCAATTCTAGCTAGTAAGAAGAAGAGTCAATCATTGACTACATCAATCGCTAGAGAAATTTGAGTCTTAAAAGTAAAGATCAATTGTTAGAAGCTTCAGCAATTGAGATGTGTATCCAAGGACTGCATTAGAGTCTTTGCTACATACTTCAAGGAATTAAACCAAAAGTTTTTGAAGATTTGGCTGCTCACGCACATAATATTGAAATGAGCATGAATTTTGATGAACAAGAAGATTCAAGTAATGCTAATCATGATGATGATGAAAATGTTGGGGGCAATTAATTTTCATCTTCAAATTTCATACGCTCCTTGATATGAGCCTAAACTATCAATAATGTTCCTAAATAAGAACATAAACTATCTAGAATTCTGAAGTCTCCACATCTCCAAATTCATGAATCAAGTCTCCAAGTCTTCAAATTCAAGACTCAAATATTCAAGTCTTCAAATTCAAACTCAAGTCTTCAAATACAAATTCAAGTTTCCAAAATTCGCAACTTAAGTTTCGAAGACTTCAAGTTAAGACTCAAGTTTCCCAGACTTCAAGTCAATACTTAAGTCTCTAGGTCTCCAAGTCCAAGACTTAAATTTTTTTTAAATCCCCAAATCAAATACTCAAGTCTCCAAGTCTTCAAATTCAAGATCATATCTCGAATCTTTAAGTATTCAAGTCAAAGCTCAAATTTTGAAGTCTTCAAATTCAAAACTCAAGTCTACAAATCTCTAAATCCACAACTCAAGTCTTTAAATTCAAAACTCAAGTCTCTAGATGCCCAACTTCAAGACTCAAATCTTCAAGTTTCCAAATTAAAGACTCAAATCTTCAAGTTCAAAGCTCAACTTCAAATTCCAAACGCTCCTAAATATGATCATAAACTATTTGAAATTTTTAAATTAAAGTTTTTTCATGTGCTCCTTGATAAGAGTTTAATCTGTCAATAAGGCTCTTAAATATGAGCATAAATTATCTAAATATCCAAAGTCTCCACATGTGCTTCTTGATATGAGCTTAGATTTTGTATAAGGCTCCTAAGTATAAGCATAAACTATCTAAATATTCAAATTCTCCCCAGGTACTCCTTGATAAGAGTGTAAACTGTCTATTAAGTCAAATTCAAATAAACTCCTTGGTATGAGTATAAATTGTCAATCAAATTCAAATGGACTCCTTAACACGAGTATAAAATGTCTAATTCAAGTTAAATATGCTCTTTGACGTATGAGCCTAAACTACATCTTACTTTTGGCCAGCACAAGTATAAAGTGTATACAACACCCTCATCAAAACGATATTTACTTTGAATTACATTATACTTGACGTTTTTATTGGGTACCATAGCTCGAGGAATGCTTCAAGAATGTTCTTAGTGCATATGCATGCGAACAATAGAGAAAAAAGGGAAAATTATCAAATACTTCAAGCATTGCCTCCTTTGTGGATTATTGACACATCTTTCGCCAAGTTTTGAAATGGGGGCATTTGTAGACATGTTAATTTTTGACCAATTGAAAAGTAACACGTGTAAAATAATATGCTAGATATTAATTTAAAATTTCTATTTATTTTTCAGAATTTATTAAATTTAATTTCAAAAGATAAATAATTAATTTTAATTAATAATTTAGTATTTATTTTATACTCAAATCAAATATTGAAAAGTGTCAAAGATGGAGTGTCTATACCTATGAACCAATCAAATCAAATATATTTGATATTATCTCTTGATATTGATATTATCTTTTAATGTTTGGTATTATCAAATCAAAAATATATAATATTATCTCTTGATATTTAATATTATCTTATCGAAGGGATAATCATCAAATGAGTTCAAGATAATCTAGAAGTCTCCCATCAAGTGCTTATATAAAAGGGGTGATTAAAGTTCATTCTACACACAACACAAATTCTAACAAGTGAGAGGAACTTTAAAGGAATTCAACAATTCTTTCAATCAAGTTTAAAGAGATCCACGGTGTTCTTTGCGGAGCTCATCAAATGCAAAATCATATTTGAAAGGGAAGAATCAGATAATTAGATTGGAGGTTGAATCTATAATTGATAAATTTTAATTTTATTTTATTTATACAATATTTCTTATCTTGTAATTTTGTTTATTGCAGACAAATATATTTGCGCTTACATATATATTGGTTAATAAAAATGATAAGGAATAATTTATTCAATGGAGGAAACATTATTGATTTCAAAAATTAAATATATTGCATTTAATATTGAAGAATGTTGACATGAGTATTGAATTGATGGTTTAAATTTATTTAGTAATATATTAATATGGAGAGTTAAAGAAATTAATATGAAAAGTTACACATATATTAATATACATAAAGAGAGTTACAAAATGAATAGAAAAAATCACACATATTTATATGCATATAGAGTTACAAATAATTAATTCATGTACTATTTTTATATTAATAATAAAATAACTCATCTTGGCAAAAAGAAATAAAATTAACTTATCCACATTATTGCTACATAAAAAATATATTTAAAATATGATTGAGCATCATTTTACTTTATATAAAGATAAATTAATTCTATATAAATTAATATATATACATATATATATATATACAGAGAGAGAGAGATAAATACAAAAAATTAATATGGAAGATCACATATCTAGATATGTTGAGTACTTACTATTATTGGAGGTGGAGTTATCAAAAAAATCAATTAATATAGTATTTTATATTAATAATCAAAAAACTAAAATATCACATTACAAAATAAAATATAATTTACTCTCTCT
Organism: Jacaranda copaia; assembly: GCA_014898725.1. Classification (NCBI taxonomy): domain Eukaryota; kingdom Viridiplantae; phylum Streptophyta; class Magnoliopsida; order Lamiales; family Bignoniaceae; genus Jacaranda; species Jacaranda copaia. The sequence continues at coordinate 94,223 of JACGDI010005773.1, forward strand.
ATATATAATGATTAATGATTTTTATAAAGAAAACTCTAGATGTTAGCGAATATTCTTACTAGAATACTAAAAATATCTATTATATTTGTTAATACTATTAGTGATTAATAAAAATATTTATTATATATATGAAACACTAAATTTGGTATTAGTAATTTTTAAAAAGAAAGTTTCAAATCTTAGTGGTTAAAGTATTAAATTATAAAATAAAATAATATATATATATATATATATATAGAGAGAGAGAGAGAGAGAGAGAGAGAGAGATAAAGTTAATGCTCTATGCATCAATCTGGCAATACATACATAAAGTAACATGTGTATATATATTAATTCCATACATAAATTAATATATATATATAGATAGATAGAGAGAGAGATACATGAATACAAAAATCAATATGGAAGGTCACATTTATAGATATATTGATTATCATTGAATATGGAGTTATCAAAAAATTATTTAATATAGTGTTTTATATTAATAATAAAATAATTTATTTTGATAGCAAATTATATATGAAAAATGTTGAGATGGCAAAAAAGGATAAAAATAACTTATTCATATCATTGCCACATAATAAACATTCTTAAAATAAGATTGAACATCATTTTACTTTATATATATATATATATATATTAGATAATTTTTTTATAGTAAATTATATATGGAAAATGTTGGGATGGCAAAAGAGGATAAAAAATAACTTATCCACATCATTTGCATATAATAAATATTTTTAAAATAAGATTGAATAGCATTTTACTTTATATATATTAAATTGGATTAATACATTTCAAATAATTAATTTATAACCAAAAAAAATATTACATTTTTTTGTTGTACAAAAACATATGCTACGTTAAAAGGTGGTTGTGATATGCAAATAAGAAAATATATAATTTGAAAAGAAAATTATATATTCTTCTTCCAATTTCAATCACTTTTTTGTTTATATATTGCGAATTATGTGCATAATAAAAAATTAAATTAATTTTTATTATTAATTGTACTTTTAATACTTTATAGGAGTTTCGAAAAACAGCGTTCGAAAATCAAATCGTTTATTGAACCGAAAAACTTATAGGTTAACGGTTTACTTGTTCAACCGTTGGTCATACCGTAGTTGAACCATAATTAAACCGTGACGTCATAATTATAAAATGTATGTATTTATATTATATATTATTTAAAAATTAATAAAATATCAAAATATAAAATATAAAGAGCTTAAAGGATATTGTCTAATATTACAATCCAAATTTCACAATTCATATTATAAATAATTGCAATAATTGAAATATATCAAATCTAAAGTTTAAAATTGAGAGTGTGTAAGTTAATTCTAAATTCTAAACTTTAAATTAAGGCTTATTTTTTACTTTTAGATAGCTTGTAAAGTATACCTTAACCTTCAAACTTTGTATTTAGACCCAAAAATAATTAAAAAATATATAATTTTATTAAAAATTAAATAAAAAAATCGGTGTTCAACGGCCTGATCTGCCAGTTTGAACGATTTTTACAAAATATGATTTTTTTTTATTTTTTTAATTTTTTGAGAATGTCGAACCGGTTCACCAACAGATTGACAATCTGACCGACTAGTCCAGTTCGATTTTTTAAACAATGCCAGAAAGTGATTGAATCCTATTCAAAATTGTGGTACCTAAAAGTTCAAATGAATTACAATTTGATTGGTTGTTCTTGTTAAGTCCCTATTAATATTAATTTTGATATCATATTTAAGATTTAAAGAATAATTTTCTTGTTTAAAAATTATAATTTTCTTGTTAATTGATGAAAATTTGGAATTGTAGGAATACAAGTGGAGAAGTTAAAAAAAGGGAACAAATTGACACAAGTTAGTAGGAATGCTGATAGGATGCAACTCTTGATCTAGTCAAAGATGGATAGAAAAGTCTTTTTATTTATTCGAATCATAATCTAATTAGAAGACTTTTTTATCAATTATAAATAGTCCTTTCAAACATTTAATTAGAGACCAGATTTGGTTTGTTATTTTGGATATTAAAAGTATCGCGAGAATTTGGGATTTGAAGGAGAACAAAGTGGAGATGCGATTCGTCTAGGAATCGAGTTTCTTCTTCTCCCTTTGATTTTACTTTTTATTTTGGATTTAAAACAATGTTCCATTTTATTCATGTTTTGTTTGACAATTTAATCATAAACAAATTAGTTACTCTAGGATTATAATGGATTCTTTTGAATAAATTGATGCATGATTTTCTTCCATAAAATTAGTAGCACTTAATGTTATTTCTTCTGTTGTGTGCTTTTTCTATTTGATTGTCTGATCAATAGTCTAGTGTAGGGTTGTAAACGAGCCGAACTCAAGCTAAGCTTAACAAAAATTTCAAGTTCAAGCTCGACTCATTTTAAAACACAATGAGCTTGAGCTCCAAATTTTAGGCTCCAACTTGAGCTCATTGGTAAATATCAACTTCAAGCTCGAGCTCAATGAACTCATAAGATATCGAAAAACAATCAAGCTTGAGCATTCATTCCACATTCAACATGTGAACAACTCGAGTTCAATTTAGTCCTCATTATGTTTTGTGAAACTATCGAGAAATACTATCTGTCAGTAAATCCAACAGTAGCATCAATTTTTTTAAAGGTCAATCAATTTTTTATAAATTTTAAGTAAGATTATTGTTTTGATTTTTGCAGTTTGAACATTAAAATATAAAAATAAATTTGTTAAAATAATGATGTATTTTCATTTCATACTTGCATTATTAAATTTGAAAAAAATTTAGTAATCATGTGTAATATATTATGCAATGAAATTTTATTATATAATTATATATTTTTACAAAATTATTTGAATTAAAAATTTTATATTTTTTTCAAATATATCATGTTGTTTATTTTTAATATTTTACAAATTATAAATTACTATCCTATAAATTATTGTTTATTAATAAGTAATATATAAGTGAATAGTTGAATTATGTTTTGAAAATTAACTCTATATCTGGCGCATATTTGAATTATTATTTTTATATATTATTTAATATACATATTATTTTAAAAAATACTAGGTCTCGCGAGCCTTCGAACAATCATCTTAAAGCTCAAGTTTGGCTCAATTCCAAACTCAAGTTCAATAAGCTCAGCTCAAACTCAAATAGTCTCAAGCCTAAATTGAGCTTTTCCAAGTCAAGCTAAGCCCCTAGTCAAATATATTTTTAAACCCTAAAGGAGTCTTGAAAAATAGAATCTAGAGATTGATTGACAGTAGAAAACCTTAGAATTAATTGTTCAAACTGATAAATTAATTAATTTATGAGTAGGATATGAATATTCCTACTTGCCCGCAAAAGTTAGTTGAGTGGTACAACCCTATTCATAATTTAGTTAATTCACATAGGAATATAGTGAATTGAATAAATTTGGGATTTGATTGCGAGTAATTCGGAAAAACCCCATAATTGCATAAGAATCAAGACTAATAACTTGTTATTAATTTTATAGAGAGAAAATTATGTAATCAACTTATTTGATTAATGAAATCATAATTTTAAACTTCTATATTTTGGTAGCAATCTTAATTAGTACACTTTTTTCTTACTTTCATTACTTCAATTTTAATTTCTATATAATTAATTTTTGTTTGAATAAAGTAAGTGTGTGATAAATTAATAATTAGTAACAAATAATTTAATTCCTCGTGGACTTGATACTTTTCTTATCATTTTATTACTTGCTGCGACGTGCGCACTTGTGTAACTTGCATTATTGTTCCGCACAACTACCAACAATTCTTGTGGTTTGTGTTGGTTGTGGCATCAAGACATATCCTAGTATGGGCTTACAGTTGGAGACCAACAAGTTTGGAATTGTCAGGCTATATTTGATTTTGACTTCTGTAATTCATGCCGTATTATTTGATAAGATTTATAAATTATTAAGATTATATATAATAATATTAATATTATTGATCCTTTAATCGAGTAATACCATTTGTGAAATTTGAAGTTCAAATCTTAAGTGTTTGTTTGGTTTTGTTTTCAAAGCCTCCTTTCATTTTCTCTTGAAAATGAAAACAAAAATTATCAATTTTTTCCCTATTTTCACAGGCATTTTCATTTTTAGCTCATTTTTCTAAACACACTATTATATTCTCTCTCCATTTTCACTTTATATTTTTTCCTACTCAAATTTGCATGATACGTATGCTATATTCTTCTATATTTTCTTAAAAAAAATTTCAACCCCCAAAAAAATTTCAGAATAAAGGCACATTCTCCAAATTTTTTTCTAAAACACTCAAATTTTATTCCCAAGAAATCCTCACAATTCACCCTAAAAACCTTACATCCTAAAAACTATACCTACTCCCTTATTTTCTCACTTTATCTATCGCATCACTCATTCATTTACCATTTTCTCATGTCACTCATCCATATATATATATATATATATACACACACATTTACATATATGAAAATATTAAAAATTTACTAGTTTAAAAATTCTAAAACTTATGTTTATAAATTTAATTAAATAAA
>JACGDI010005773.1:98861-121120 GCA_014898725.1 Jacaranda copaia
TATTTTATTCCAAATAATGCATTAGTTACTAATATTAAATTTATAAACATATAAATTTTAAAATAAATAATCAATTAAATTAATTACACTCGTATTTCAATCATTACAAATATGTATATGCACACACATCATCTAATTATACATATACATATATATAATACATAAAAAAATAATTTTCACCCTACAAACCCAACAAAAAAGTAATTGATTTGATATTTACAATAAAGTTTGTCTTCCTCCAAGACATAAAGAAACAAATAATTCATTATCAAATCATTTTCCATATTTTTTCAAAACAAAAAGAAATATTTGGCACATTCTCCAAATTTCCTCCTCAAAATCCTTTCCCCCAAAATTTTTTCTACAAAATGCATATAACTTATAATTTGTGATGGGATGTAAAAATTTGCCAATTTCAATTATGAAGCAAGAAAATTGTACCACTATGTATAATAATACCAAATCTTATTCCGCACCAAATTTAGAACTGTTAATACAATTTATAAATTGTTTCCTTTTCTCTCACTTGTTGACTCATTTTTTATCGGAACAAAATCTCTTCATTATATCTAATCAGTAGAACAATATCTCATGAAGTTAAGCGGTTAATCTCTGGCAATGATTAAATTATCCTCTTAAGCCAAAAATCATCAACCATGCATTAATTCTATTTAAATTTAGTATTCTTATCTCCTATCGTGTCCAAATAGTGCGCTGTAACTCTCACCCTAGGACCCATTTCCTAAGTTCAACATTGAATGAAGTCCAATTCATGATAAAATATGAGCCATTCATGAAGCAAACAACGCATGGGGACTGATTGTGTATCTACATATGGAGAATGAACTATCAGCCCAAGCAAACATGTCTCATTGATATATAATACCATACACTATCCGACAAGATCAATACAACATTAAAACCCCACACCTTTGATTATCCATGAAAACCCAAGAAAATCAATACAAAACCATTTTAAATATAACACGCTACTCCCATCATCCTGATGGACTTTGAGCCCATCACAGCAAGAAGCCAAATGATGAGAGAATAGACATCAAAGATATCGCCTATCATATATTTAAGCAAAGGCTCCACATGAAAACAACATATAATCACAGTAAACTAAACGTTATGGACCCTTTAATTAAACTAATAACTGCAACTTTAATAATTAGATACAATTTGCTATTTGATTCAATTCTTTGTTTTTTTTCATATTTTTCTCTGTTATGACAATTAATAAACTTGGTGTCACTTCTTAAGTTATGATGATGATCAAGTCTAGTAGCCACACGTCGAAATATTGTTCTATTAACACGTATTGATGAGAAGTTCTTCTAACAAAAAGTCAGCGCCTCGCTAAGTGTCAATGATAGCCTTTGCACTCGATCCTCTTGACAAGCACATGGCCGCTGGGAAGCACTTAAGTGCTAGCTGCCCCATAACCAACCTTCATCGATGGACTTGCACTGCATGCAGCACATCAACTTAGAGGGTGTTTGACTAAACTTATTTTAAATATCTTATAAGTTCATGTATCTTATAAGATGTTTTTAGAGCTTATAAGATGTTAGATCTTATTTTTAAAACAAGTTGTTGAAGTATTTGGATAAAATAAGATTTTGGAGCTTATAAGATATTAATAATTACAAATTTGTAATTAAAATGGTTAGAAATGAAAAAACTTGTTAAGATCTTCAAAAAAAGTTAGGGTCTCCTTACTTTTTTTAAAAGACCTTATAAGCTCCTAACATCTTATTTTAGGATCTTATAAGCTTTTTTTTTAAAAAAAATTACCCAACACTTTTATCAACTTATAAACTCTTAAACATCTTACAAGATGTTTTGAAGAACTTATAAGCTCACACAAACACCCTCTTAGTCTTTAGTTGTAGGTGCTTTGTCTTGTAAATATTTTGTTGTAGATTTATGTTATCTTCAACTTTTCAATATATAATACTGTCACAAATTTTTATTTTTTTAAGTTTATTTTATAGCGAGAATGAGTTGTAAAAGCATAACAGTAGTGAGCTTCGATGGAATCTGCCCAATGTCTAGCGTTATTCCAACTATTGTCATCAACGATTGTGCATTGGTTGTTAAGACTGTCAACAGGGCAGGGCAAAAGCACCCCCATCCCTGCTTCTCCATGGGGAGACGGGTATCCACAAGTTTGATAGAATTAAAATTTATAAAATTCATAAAAAAATTTAGAAATAAAAAATGTACTAAACAATATTTAATTATGTTTAATTAAATAACACACAATATTTAATTATATTTTATAATAAAATATTAAAAAGTAAATAATACATATACATAGATTTCAACAAATTGAACAAATTTCAATAAATAATACTTTCCAACCTCAAATCCTAAAAAATATGGTTTGAGGTTGGAAAGTTAAACATATATATAAGGCTAAAATAGTAATTTAATTAATTTAAATGAGTATGATTCCGCCTCCATTTTATTTAGCAATTGGGAATCAAAATTGTCCGCATCCCCATTTTTGAGGAGAAAATTCTTTTCATGTCCACCCCATTATACGGAATTTTTCGGGGGTACATGTGGAGACCGGTAATTTTTACATTCCTATTAGTTGCTATTACCGAAGATGAATTTCCTTTCTATTAGATTATGTCTTTAAACTATTCCAATGGATGTGTGTGCTTTACATATTCATTGCTAGGATGTGACTGCGACACAACAATCACGTTCGATTAATAAGCATTTGGCAGAAGTAGTAAACAGGCCGCAAGCTACTAGCCACGGAACGTGCTGTTTCTTAATTGCCTAATAAATGCCCTTTGAAATTAAGTGAGAGGGATAAGCAACGTACAAACCGTCTTAATATCTTCGACTCTTTTGACACATGATAACATCAATCTTCAGAACCAAACAATATTTAGCCAATCAATATACAAAATAAACATCAATTGAAGAAACCAAGTTAAAGTGCGTATGCAACATTCGCATGCACTGCACTCGCGAGACAAGAATTCGTTTTATATATGTGTGTGTGCATATATATATATATATATATATGACACATTAGGACTATTATTTTCAGTATACAGAAATTAAGTTGGGCCAAGTTGTTCTATACATGTAAAGGAAATGGACAAGTGTTGGGGACCAACAACAGCTTGAGCTGGGCAGGATAATTAATTGGGCTTTGAGGCCCGAAATAGAAAATCCAAACGAAACGGCCCACTTGAAAATTATTAATCATAATAAAACTGTAAAATATCTCTTTTCTCTCCTATGTATTTAAATTTAGTGAAAAAAGTCTCAACGCTCCTAACAAATTGTGGTTGCAAAAAACATGACTAAGAGACAAAATTGGCACAAGAATTTGTTGGTGCTAATTCTAGTTAATGTTAGTAAAGATCCTTTTATTGTGGTTGGAATCAAAGTAGAAATTAATGCTATTACAGCCTGACTAATTAGAGTAACATAAACGGCTCACCTAATACAGTAATATTGCGTTTGGATTGGTGAATTTGGAGTTGAGGATTTTAAATTTATAGTAACAAATTTATTAAACTTGTTTGAATAAGTTTCACTTATAGTGAATCTTTTTTAAAACCTTTAAATCTCAATTTGAGCTATTCGTTCAGTAATTTCAAATCCACTATTATTTGAAATCTTTTCCTCTAATTTATTAAAAAAAAAAAATCCTTCATCCCAAATACAACTTAATTGAAACTTCAAATTTTGTTTTCAAAAAGGAAAGGGAAAACTTGAGACAATATTTGTTTTGATTTTCCTAGAATACTTTTCTTGTGGAAAAAATAAAAATAAATTTTTTTTTCCCAAAATACTCAAAATATCTTTCTTCTATCATTTTCCAAGATAGATGTAATCATTATATATACATATATATCATCTCTATGATAAATTAATAATATAAATTTACATCTTTGTCGGACTAACCAAATGAAAAGATGCTGATTTCATATATACAATACTAATATTACTGAAGGAATTGACTACCCAGTAATATATCTTCCTTATAATCCTACACTATTTGGTTTTTTTTTTTTTGTTTGTTTTTTATTGAATTATATATGTGTTTGAGAACCCCAAAAGTCTAATCTACGGGCTGCTAATCTATACTAAATCCATATTTATTGCAAGTGGGAGATGCCGAAAGGCATAACAACGAATATAATATAACTTCCATGGTCGATATTTTCTTCACAAATAGGATAATATTTGCAAGTGTCTGAGCGACGTGGACAAGCCTTCTCCACTAGTACAACACCTTGTACAGATTGCTTGTTGGCCAGATTTTTTATAACATATCTACACATGTTGTTCCTTGGGGACCCAAATAACTACGACGTCTTGGTACGGATAAGCTCTAAAGCTAGTCCAAGAGCCATGTTTCCAACAAAAGTTTATGTAAAATTAAAATTTTTTTATTGTAGTGGTTAAATTAATATTTTTTTTTTTGAATTTTTAGAGAAAAAATAAAATAGAATAATTTTTTAATATTAAAATAATAAAAATATATATAATATATGTATGTATATATTGAAAAATGTGTATTTTGGATAAAAATGAAGATATGTTTATTTATATTTTTTCAAAATAATATTGTTCCAAAAAAACATAACCAAACAAAGCCTTACTTTTTATTACTATTTAATGATAATATATTAAAATATAAAAATTAATATATAATTATTTTGTTACAATAATATTTTTTTAAAATTTAATAGGGACAACAATTGTATCTGTGTTATTATTATTGACTGTACAATCATTGTCATAAATTATTATGGTAATTTTATTAGTGTTGCTATACATGTATAACTTATTGTAAATAGTGATGATTTATATGTAATTTATGTTATTTTTAAAAATTTTAAAAGTATAGTTTTAATAAAAATAAATTGCAACCCAATTGTATATATATAATGAATATATTTTAGATTTATTTTTTAAGAGAAGTGAATCTAGAATGAATCGAGTATTCAATCCAATCAAAAATAATAAAAAATGGACCCCATATAACTTATGTACATACACATGGCTCATATCCTCGTATGAATCAGCATGAACAAACCCTTCAATCATTGATTATAGGCCCAAAAGGATTGCATAAAAGAATCCTTCACACATATATTAATATAAATTTCTTATATATATATATTAGAATATTAAATTCATTCTGATAGATTTGCGTTCTTTTGATAGAGATCAATTTGGATAGATAGATGAATTAAATTAGATCATTCATGACAAAAATCTATAAATATTAATATTATTGTTCATTTAAAAGTATATAACCATATTTACATTTTCGATGCATTTAATTTTTTATCGATCAAATAATTCCTTTAGTTCTCATTCTGATTTGAGCATGAAAAATTTTATTGGACAGATCTTAATAAATGCTTATTTGATTTTGAAGACATTGGATGATAGGATCAAACCATTCACCTCTTGACCCAAGCTTAAACCAATCCAGTTAGCTTACTAAAAAATTATTTTTTAAACTCACATCAATATATAAATATACACACATATGTATGTGTGCATTGTGTGGAATGTGATATGTATTAATCACTTAGAATTCTATCTTTGATACGATGAGCAAAATTAGAGAGGAAATGCAGTAAATCATTTTGTTACTCTTAAGTGAATATTGTATTAAACGAATCAAATATTGAGATTGGGTGACTATTTATAGGGGATTAGGGACAAGGCCTTAATCCTTCCATCGGAATGCATGCTATTATAATGGATTTGTATTGGCTTTCAAAGCCCAATTACCTACTGTAATGAACTTATCACAATTAGGATTTTTATTGATTGATAAATTAATATATTGGTATCGGTATAATATCTATATGTGTGAGGTCTGAATTCAAATCTTAATAAATCTATGATGTGATTAAAAGTTTAAATAAAAATAATAATAATAATTTGATCTGTTTGATCGTAGGTTACATTGTGGGGTGGGGGTTGGAGTTTCTATTGAATGAGTGGCCATGTGCAGACTGATAATCAGAAGGTGGACAATTAATCGACTTGTATGTTATCAACCCCCACACAGCTGTTGGATTTGATGCCACACCCATGGTCCCTTGTGTACTTGTTTGCTCATAACTTTTGAAAGTGTGACAAAACATGTATGGATTGTTATTACGAGGAGAGAGAAGGGGAAAGAAAAGAAAAGAAAATATTGCCAGAGAGGAAAAGAAGCAACATATTTAGTTTTTAGATCTGTGCAGCACTTGGATCTTTGTGAATCGGAGAAATTGTTTATTATCTCCATGTCTATTAGCCCCATGGAAATTTTCTGACCACTTCATTAATTGCCCCAAAGTACATTTTCTTGATAAAAAAAGTGCAAGCATGAGTGATTTATGTGTCAAGTGGTAGGGTTGGAACCCAATAGAGGCAAACTTATTTTTCGGGACCATGTACTAATGTACAATATATAAAGGGACCACCATTTTTTTCAATAATTTTATTCTATATTTAGGTATTTGCATGCTTGGGCAAGTAATCTCCTAATTAAATGGCAATCAAGAGGCATAACAACACTACTCTCAATTATTAAAGGCATCTATAAATGTGTGCTTATATATACACACACGCAATCAGACTTATATCAAAATTTATTAGAATTTGAATCTTAAACTTTATATGTATAACTGTAGCAGTAATATGATTGAACTGATTGATCCCTGAACAGAAGGGCATTTATATATGAAATTAAACAAGGTATTGCTTCAAATAGGATATAACATTTTTTCCATTATTTAAAATGCAATTAGCCACTAGAAGAGGTTTGCTACAGTATTGATCCGTTAGCTTCCTTTATTTTGATTGATATTTCGTCTTTTATTTTATATTATATATAGAGTAATGTTGAGCATATAAAATATTTTTTAAAATAAATTTTTAATTTTAGATCACATGCATTTGACCAATATTCATAAAATAATAAAAGAGATTAAATTGAGAATTGTGAGGGAATGAATGGCTTCATATACATTCTCCAAGAAAAAAGCTCATATGATAGAAATGTGTTATGTAGCCTTGAATAGCCGTTGAGAATGCCTTCTAATATTGTAAAGCTTAATTTAAATGAGAAAGGTTGGTGTAGCAAATCTTATTAGTGATCATTTTTTTTGGATGAAGCCCTATTAAAAGTACATTTACATGATATTATTATTATTGATAATTAACAATGTATATATAATGATAATAAAATTTTTATTATAAATTATCGTATCAACTTTTGTGGTCAACGTAGATGTGCTATTATTGATGTCAATTTAAATTAATATATAATTAATTATGAATATTAATAATTTAAAAATATCAATATTTATTACTATTAAAATCTATTAAAGTCATTAGCATGATCAAATAAATTGTTGTCACTTAAACTATGTTATCAGTGACAATTTTTATTATTATTAATAGTTTTTATTAAATAAAAAAGTCTACCTTTGCTTATTCATTTGTTTATAAGCTATCTATATACTATAAAATATTTTAAATAAGTTTATCTACCCTCTGACTCCACCTCCAAATATTTAATGCCCCGTAACTAAACGACCCTTAATTGCACGTGAACTTGTAAGTACTCTTATTATATATTAGTATAAAAATAGTGGTTTTGCCACACTTGCTAAATTTTTTATAGTACAAAATAAATAAACGTATCTATGGCTATATAATATAAAGCTTTTAATAATTTCAATATTTTTTATTTTAATTTGTAGAATAAATGAAATAAAAATTATGATTAATTAACATAACTGAAAAGAGAAAAATTAGAAAATAAAGAGGAGAAAGTAAAATCATATTGGCATTATCTTATAAAATGAAAATAATTTTGTCAAGTCATTAAATAACATATCAAATTAGATATTAATATCAGTTATTTTATGAATAACTAATAATTTTGGTACAATACTACTTTTTAACACTATTTGATAGTTAACAATACAGTCACTCCCTAAGTTTGCAAGCATGTTGGATGTGAAAATTATCTTAAAATTTATTGAATGCAATTTAAAAAAGAAGTAAAAATAACTGGCTTGTGGGATATACATGAATTCTTTAATTAGAGTTTATAAAATGTTCATTTTTTTTAAAGTCCTTGTGAAATTAAATATCACAAGTATATGAATCTTATTATATATAGTACACAGTTAAGATTGCTATAATTTTTCTTTCTTTCGTTCTTTTTTCTTTTGTTTTTTTTTTCTACTCTCCTCATTTCAATTTATATTGTAGTGATTGTGAGTCAATCCAATAAAAGCTGTTCAATAACATAGTAAACAATTGTTTCGTGTAAAAGTTAAATTAAGAAAAGAGACCATAAACCTCTTATTTCGCTTGATTTTGATATTATATTAAATATCTATCTCGTACAAAAGTTTAAACTACTAAAAAGAATCTCTAATGTAGATGTTTGGTACATGCAATGTGCCACACACTTAAGTTGTAACAAATTCCATGTAAAAAAATCATTAAGTCATTTATGCTATATAAAGAGAGGATTTTTTTGACAAACAAATGGTAATTTTTTATTGTGACATTAAAATTTAATTTATTAAAAATAGTCCTATAAATAGCTCGTAACATCCTACCCAAGCCCAAAAGATCATATTCAGACCTATGGTCAAAAACTATACTTATTAAAATTAATACAATAGGTTTGAATATGGTCTATACCCATATATTAACCATTTACCATATATTTAGATACTACCCATTACTCTGACACCCAATTTGACTGAATAACCTAAAAACTATCCATACGAAATATATATTTTAAATATATAATTAAAATTATTTAACTTTTTATGTTATAGTATATCTTTTTAACTATTTACGTATATTTATTTGAATATATTATATGCAATAACACAAAATTAAAAAAAATCTAAAGAGAAAAGAAGTAATATAAATAGAGAACAATAGAAAGAAAAGAAAATAATGGGGGAGAGAAAAGGAAAAAAACATTGATTTTTTTGGCTTTTGTTTGTTTAGTATATTCAAAATTAAACGTTACCATTAACTAAGTTAAATTAAGTTAGAAAATTAAATATATGCACTAAATTAATCCTGGATAATATTTTTTTGTTTCGCACATCAAAATTACTTTTTTAATATATATCAAAGAAATTTAGTCAATATATTAAAATTTTAAGTCCATTTATATATTTTCAAGATATAGTGAAACATAAAATCGGTTTTAATATTTGAGTATTTTGAAGTGTAAGTGTGGATAGAGTGATACACATCAACTGAGCAATTGAGAGAGTCCGAGTGCTTAACTAACTCTTTTTCCCAATTACACACAAATCCATTTTTCGTAACTCATGTCTTCCTATTAATACTCCCAAAATAATAAATGACTAGTTTATGCACATAAAATACATATCATGATAACTAGCATATACTTATTGTGCGGTTTAAATATTTTATTTTATTTTTTATTTCATTTTATGAATATATAATACGTGTATTAAATATTTCTTTATAAAGATAATTAATTGAGAATCAGATTTGCTTCGCATAAATTCAATAAGTTGAAATGGGAGATGAAATAAGGAATAAAATAGAGAATCTAAAGTGCTTATTGTAAGCTGCTTGGAAACCATAATTAATATCCTCAAAAGTATTGAAACAATGTGGCCTTGAATATTTTATACATATGAAGACAACGTATCACAATAAATAATGTAATTTACATGCATAACATTAATTAATATCCTCAAAATTAAGATATTATGCCTTGGTAGCTCAGGTATCAAATCCCGGTATCCAGTCTCCACCCACCAGGCAAAAATAATTATCATTGAAATATAGTTGCACATTGGGTGGTTCGATTAATTTAAACTTTAAATTTTACAATAACAATGATTAGCAATAGAAATATTCAGACAATTACTAGATGCACATGCTTCGATAACCACATACATAATGAAATCAAATTTTCATGACCTGATATTGGGATATGCAGGGCCAACATGCATATTGCATGACATTATCAGATACGATGTGGATTCTCAATTAATATAGTAAATACAAATTCAAAAGAGAACATTTTGTATATTATATTTTTTTTCAAAATTTACAGTATGTGTAAAATAGGATGGAGAAAAGGAGATACAAGTCGTTATAAGGTATACGTCTTTAAGATAATCCTTCATGTGATGAATACGTGAAATGAATGTAAAACCATTTATTACAGGCTTGGTAATTTCAACCGCCTTGCTTATCCGCTTCCTGCGGGTTGAAATAGACTCGGGCTTAGGATAACTTGCTCCTGCTCTGCTTCCACTTTTTATATGATTATAGTATATAATATATATTATTTATGATTAATTTTTTTATATTTTAATTTTTTATTAATATATCTAGATATTGTTATGTTGATCGAACTTTCAATATATATAAACTTTATAATATTATAGTTAAATTATTAAATTATGATTAATTAATTTTTTTTAAAAAAAATGATAGATATAGGACAAAGTGAAGCGCGTGTAAATATAAATTTTTCGTATTTAGTGCAGAGCGAATTAATATTTTCAAACCTAAAATTTGCTGAGTGAGATGTAGTAAGTCTTAATATAAAATATTTTTTGAAGTGGCTAAGTGAGAAGGGATTCAGATTTAAGGAAAACCCACTCCAATAATTTCATATCACATATATATATATATATATATTTATATATATATAAAATATTCGCATATACCTAGAATGGAATTCTAACTATATACTCGCTATTATTGTGTCAACATCAAAGCCTTTAACACCTCATATTTTTCATTGTGGTTAAATTATACCCAAATCTTTTGACTCTGCATCCTATTTTTCCAATGTATATATATTTTTTTAATCGGCAAAATTGGAAATAACCATACCTAAAAAAGATTGACTCTGGTTATGTGGTGGAGTGTGGTTAAAGTGATACTAATTATGGGGGAGAAAGAAGACAAATAAAAAAAATCAGCCTTATGGGAGCTAGAAATTATTAAGACTGCAACTTGCAAACAAGAATATTAAATGCAACTTGGCTTGATTTGTTTAAGATGTTGGGGGGTTTGATTTGAGGTAGCTGGGTGATAATCCTTGCAATTATGGCCCAGAACAGGGGAACTTGTGATTGATGTGTCAAATTTCAGATCAATTAATTCAGCCTTACTGTAATTTTATCAGAATATAATAATAGACATTGACATTTCTCTTCCACCAAAAGATAAAATAAAAATTATTTATTTATATATTAATGGACCATTCAGTCTATTTCTTGTTCTTTTCGATTGTCTAAGGAAATATCATGATTTTTTTTAATCGATAGTCACAACACGTAATATCAACTATATTAACTGTTGTTTTGCACATCATGAGTCGATATTTTTGGAATGATTCATAAATTATTATTCTCTTTATCGTTTTAAAATACAAACAGCCTACTTGGTTATGTTTTTATTTTTACTTTCTATTTTCATCATTTTCAAAATTTTAAAAAATAATTAGAGAAAGTGGTTTGAAAATCATTTGTATTTGAATATATTGTTTGAAAGTAATAATTATGCAAAATTTAGTAGGTTGTAAGCGAAAAAAAAAATAGCATTAAATACAAAGAGAAAATAGATATAAGTTATTAAAAAAATATGATTTGCCATAAAAATGAATTGTAATTTTACAAAGAACCACTTTTTTCTCAATAAGGAAATCTAAGTACATGGGCAAAGTAATGATACTAACTTTTGGCTTTCTTTGAGCTTGCTTCACCTTCTGGCTTATGAGAATTTGATGAAATTGATGGTGATTTTCAAATAATGACAAAAAATAAAATAAAATAAAAAGAGAGTTTTGAAAACAAAACCTGACAAGCTAAAAATTTTCTGCCGTGAATGTTGGTGGAACAATATCTTGTAAAATTAAATCGTCAGCAACAAATTTAAATGTCATTAAATATATAGAATCATTTGGAAATTAAATATTTAAATTTTAAGAAGTCAATTTTACCATTTTAAGTTTAAAAATCATGATCTATGTAGTCAGGGTGCTAGCTTAGACATAACTTCAAATCTCCATTATAGTACAAAAAGCCAACCACCAATTATTTGCGTTTTGAAATCACACACGCATACGTCATATTGACTTTGTTTCCAAAATGGAATCGATGAAATTTTGGGTATAATGATGGTATCCCATTTGATGGTTAGGGAGAAAAACTTTATGGAGTTGTTGTCGTCTGAGTCACAACCGGATGACCAAATTAGTGAGGGATACTTAATGAAAAGACTACACTACTAATTAAATTTCTCCTTTTTATTTTAAATTGATATTAATTTTAAATTATCGTGTTTGTCAAGTCCTATTTATTCACTTTGGGAGTATGTAGAATTAACGGTAAAAATTAACAGATATTGGCGTAGTTGTTATGCAATAGACATGGGCTTTACAAAAATTGCATATTTGACTTGCTCTATTTATGTGAGGATTTTGCTAATGAGTAATTTGTAAGTACCTTTGTAAGTGTCCATAAGATTCCTAGCACACCTTGGCCGCTCTAGTGTTGCGATTGACGCCAAATCCATCTAAACTTTTTTTAATAGAAAAAATAATATTGATGGTGTGAAATTAAGTAACAATATCCCATTTTTAAATCATGAATTGATAATTGATTATACATCAATAATAAAAGGACAATATTATTGAAAAAATTAAGTACCAATATAGAAATTATCAATAATTGTATGTATATTAAATGATAATGATACAATGTGATTATGAAATTTATTTTGTCACTAATGTTATTTTTGAAGTGATAATAATTTATTTTTGTCATAATATGATTTAATAATGATAAAAACTACTGTAAAATTGTCACTATAGACAATTAGTAATATAGTGACAATAAAAATTATTTCTGTAATTTGTAATAAGATTTTTAATGTTATTAGATTGTCAGTATAAATGTATCACGAATTTTCAATAGTGACAATTTATTCAAAACTTTTGTCACCATTAAAAACTCGCAAAAATTATTATTGTGACAAAAATAAAATTTTTCTCAATTCATAGATATCATTCATATTGTCACTTAGTATATGTTGTCCTTGCCATGTAGTGCACACAGATTGATAATCTAAAGGTAGCAAGAGTTGTTTTTATCATTTCTAACAATATTTATGTCATACATTATCAATAGTAGCAACTCAAGTATAATTTTAATCACTACTAAAATTGTGAAAATCATTATTATGGCAAACTAAGTTCTTCTTTCTCACTTGTTACACAGTGACAGCTTCTACATTATCATTTTATCACTAATTTTCATTTGTCTTACAATAATCTTGCAGCATTTTCATAACTAATATTTATCATGTTTCAAAAAATTTCTTCTAGAAACTATTTAATTTAAAGTGACAATGTTAGAACACTAACTTCCGATCACTACTTTTTAAGGGCAAATAGTAAAAACCATTTCAATTTTCACTTCTTCAAACTCTCATTCAAGATTATGTGCATGTTGATAGAAACATTTATGTTGGACCAAAAGGAGAGTTGTGGGAAACATACAACATTATTGGACTGTCGAATAATTCAACACAAAAAGGGTTGCGTGAAATAAAAAAAGAGGGAGACCAAGTTTTAGTGATGATCTCGTTGGAGGGACAATTGCCGCGGCCATAAATAGCACTAGACTAGTAATTACTACACCATGAAAAATGGCAAGCTAACGCCTATGTACTTACCGGCCTAACTATATAAGCTCGGAATAATGAATTTGCAACGTAGATTTAGCATTATTGCCATTCTTGTTGTATCTATAACTACAATAGGAGAAACTCCTTTATATAATAGTGTTCTATAGTTGGCACAATATATAGGTAGGTTCATTGTTTGGAAAGTTTAGCACTAGTCTTGAATTTGGTTTGTTAGGATCTATTCTTTATTGTGTGTGTATGTATATATATATTTTTATATATATTTGTGTGTAACACTAGCTAATTTTGTTAACGTGAGTTATTATTTTCTTAATTTATGCAGCATTACTTATTAAATATGTATATGTGATATAAAATCTCAAGCGAAATTACAAATATGAACGAAAACAAACTCTTGTTTTCAATGTAAATAAAAGAAATTTGTTTGGATTCAAGAGAAATTGCCTTGAATTGAATTATATAAGGGTTTTATAGGGGATTGAAAAAGAATACAACTTTTACAGTATAGCTTATGAATTTAAAATTATCTTTCATAAGTTTTTAAGGTCGAATTGTTGAGTATGTGTATTTATGACCTTGTGGATTTTTATAATATAGAAGATTTAATTTTATCAACTTGTTGCCTGATAATCAATTTCCTAAATGTATTACTTTAGACTAATTTCAACATGACACAAAATGAAAAAGAAAGACAAATGTTGGTACCTTCAGACAATGGCATATTGGCAATCCTAAAGTTCATGAATTGTACTCAATATAATGAAGTGTGCTATTAGTAGTTAGCTAGGGTTTATTATTACAGACGACAAAATATAATCTTGCTCAAGTTAAAATGAGCAAAGATCAAATATTCAAATGATTCTTTCAATTTATTCTAAGAATAATGAAAATTTCAAGAGAGAAGTATGGTATGCTTTTCAATAAATGTGGTCGAATAATTTGGTGGGAACTGTATCATTACTCATGTTCCTAATCTTTCAATCCACCTTTCATTTCAAATGTAACAAATAAGTGGGTTGATTAAAATACAACCCTAATTACACTATTATAATTAAGAGTGAGAATAGAATGCAAATATTGGGGTACTCGATTCGAACCTATCAAATATTTTTCATTCAGATTTAGTATTTTTAGTTCTCAAACTTGATTGGGTAATTAAGGGAGTAGTTGAAAATTTTCAGGTGGGATATTGGATAGCACCCGATGCCCAATTGAGTATCCCCATTTTTATTAAAAAAAAAAATAATTATACTAACAAAAAATAGTACACCATAACACAAAATAGTGATCATAGGGATTATTTAAGTTTTAAATTACATAGTATGTGAAATTTAGAACTTGTAAACAGTAAAATGTAATGCTATCAATTGATTCATGATAAAAATAAATAACAAATTAACAAAATTTAAATTTTTATTTATTAAAAAAATATAAAAAATTATAGTGAGGAATTTTGGAGCGCCCCAGGGGATGCTTGGCCTTAAGGGGAGTACCCCATCAAATGGGAGTCGGGAATCGAATATCAAAACATGATACCCAAATCCTTGGATACTTGTAGGGGGTGTCCTTGCCCACCCCTAATTATAATATAGGATTATTGAGATTATTCTTTTGTCTTTGGAAGCTTAAAAATTACTTTCAATACATTTGAAGATATTTGGACAAATTATCTCTATAGCTTTAGTTGCAAAATATATACAAACCGTTTTAAAGATTACCATTATTATTTTTAGGGATTTTTTTACCACTATTTATTGATTATTCTAATATACATCTCCAAAAAATACAACACTTTATAATAAATATTAATTTTAAATTGCTCATTTAAATTATTATTAGTAACTGATTGGAAATATACTTCAACCTTTTTTTTTAAATGAAAGAATATACCTTTACATTTTTGTTTCTAATTATTTAATTTTGTTGTAGTGTCGGACCCAACTAATACATCCAATTTATCCTCACAAATTAAATAATTAATTATTGGACAGAAAAGAATAATCCATGATTTACAAAAACTAACCACAAAAGATCTATCTTAATTAAAACAAATTAGATTTTATGAGTTCCCAAACTAACCCAAAGAGGAATAAGTAAAATAATGACAATAGTGTTAGTGGGCCCACATCTATACCATTGCAGTGCAAGATTTTTTATTATTTTGTTGAGAGAGAGAGAGAGACAGAGAGAGAGAGAGAGAGAGAGGTGGGCCTGGGCTACAACTCAAAAATAAGAGGTGGAGATAAATGTAGGGTGAGGCCCACCCCATGGTCCTGTCTCTGGCAATTGGGGAAAGACACTTCCATCAACCACACCCTCGTCCCACTTCCATTATTGGAATTGTTTGTCTGAATCAAACCCCAGAAACTAAAATAAATAAGTAAAAGGATAAAACCCATCATCAAATGAAAAACAGAAAATAACAGAAAAAAAGAAATAATTGTTGAGAAAATTTGCCTTGTGTATTTTGAAGGGGCAGTTTTCAATTTTTTTTCTTTCGCTCCTCGAAATTAATATTCATTGGGCTCCAACTTTATGGTGTGTGTTTGTTTCCCTTCTGACATGGGCCCATTTCTGGCCTATTCTTCATCCTTTTTTAAGGAATAATTTAAAGTTTTTAGTATTTATTGAATTAATTTAGTATTGTGGGCTGGGGTGGGGTGGGGTTAGGGCTATGTCAACACTCAACCGTGTATCATGTTGATCTACGAATCTATCTATCAATCTATCCATGGTTGAGTTGGCTTGGCTTTTTATCTTTATGCTTCTATTCACACTCACGCTCCAATTTCCATTGTGTATGTCACCTTCTTCCCTATCACTATTTTGGGGGGAAAAAAAATCACAAGTCAAAATTTAGATACTAGTGATTTTGACTTTTTCTATGTTTATATAAAATTTAAGTGTATATATATATATATATTCATTTTTATATAAAACTACAATTTTTATAAATATTAATATATTTATTTAATTTTTTATATAAATAAAAAAAGTTACAATAAAGTGATTGTATCTTAACCTAAAAAGTGAAAATAACTGATTGTAAATTATAATTACTCTAAGCATAAATTGTAGTTATTAAGAATTACAAATAATAACGAAGCATTTTAAAAAATTTACTCAACAATACATTAAAATAGAATTGATATTTACTATCCTAAGCAATGTGTTCATATAAACTCAACACCTTTTAAGTCCGTCAAATTCGAATAACCATACATATAAGTAGACATTGTTATCAATAAGAGGAGTACAAGTAATTTGTCTTGAATTAAAAAAAACTCTTAAATTCAATTAAATTATTTATTTTCATACCAAATATGGAATGTCGTCGTATTTGTTACCTCGGCTAGAGGAGTGAATTAATTAAATATCAAAATGATTGATACAATATTATTCCTAGTAATAAATTAATTTTAAAATATCATTTAACATCTACTTTTATCACACTACCAAAAAGATATAAAGTTAACAACAACAAAATAATTGATAATTTCAAATTTGTCATTAAAGAAATATACTAACTGACAATGACTTTTATAATATCAAAAATAATGTCTTTAAGTAACAACTAAAATTAAATATTAGTTTACCACAATATAACTTAGTAATGGTAAAGACGAGTAGTTTAAATTGACAATTAGTGACACTTACATATTAACAACTCAATGGCAATAAAATTGTGATTATAATTTGTGACAAAATTTTTATTACCTCTATAATATGTTACTAATTGTTAATAGTGATAATTTAAACAAATTTTTTGTTATTAATAAGTTTGTTAGAACCATTACTGTGGTCATCACTCAATATATAGAAATGGTAAAAAAAATTGTATTGCCACATATTATTTTTTTCATTAATATATATTGATAATGTTAATGGATAGACACTCATAACTTTTTTCTTTTTTATTTTCAATCTAAGAACAAAAGAAATTATCAATGCAATGCAATCTTATCAAAATTAATGAAATTGGTGATATAAGTAAATTAATTATTGCACGATTTTTTGGAAATATCATACCCAAGTTAAGTTGGAGGCTGCACACACACAGTCAGCATTGTGGAATGAAGAATCTAAAGTACCAAACCAAAATCTGGCTTAGATTCATTTGATGAGTGTGGGAGTCTTGCAAGGGAGGGCACAGAACCAAAAAGGTCTGCCCGTTTAAAACTATAATTATATATTTTTTTATTTTATTGAATTTACTGTCCACATCATCATTTGACTTGAACAGTAATTGTTCAACTTATGGCGCTTAAGGGACACAGCTGCCTCATGCCGATTGTAACCTTATAAAGTACTTTACATTGCCAAATGTATAAGAAAATAAAATTGCGTCTCTTTTAACAGCTATAGTTTTTAATCTAATGATAAATGCTTGGTTCTAACAAATTCCTTCACAAAAAATTTGAGGAAAGTAGAAGGGAAAACAAAAAAAAATATATCTATAAAAAGATCAAGACCTTATTATAAGAAGTTGTTGTATGGTATTGGTTAATATGTACGAATTTATCCTAAGTTATAATAAAAATTACATTGTAATTAATTTAACGTTAAATTGAGAGTAGACATTGATATACGGAATAATTAATATTCTTAGGGCTCATTTGCTTGAAATGTTGTGGTTAGAAGTGATATATTAGCAAATTGATACATTTTAAGCCCATTAGGATATAGTATTTTAATTTTATATTTGGTTGGTATGATTAGTATATAAATAAATTATAATATAATATATAAATTTACTATTATATTCTTTACACTTTTCAATAAGTTTTTCACAACTTTTTCATTATTTCCCATTCTTAGGAACATGGTTTAATTGAAAATAAGATCAAAAATAGGTTTTATTAGATATTTGTAATTCTTATCAAATTTAATCAAGCATTGCCCCCCCATTGATCCATTTTTCAAAATCAACAGTAAATACTATTGGGCTTAAAATTAATCAAGGACTTTTATTAATTGAAAAAAATACTAAAAAAAACTTAATTAAGCATGTATCACACCTAATCAAACCAAGCAAACAAGTCATTAGAATTACATATTACATTCATATTCATCAAGTTTGCATTCTTTTTTATCCGGTGTGATTGACCAAGCTCAAATTAATTCATAACCAATAGACTCTTATCCATTGAATCAATTATATTTCCACGATCCAAATGAAAACACCTTGGACATGGTCAAGGGTAAACAAATAACTTCATTTTATACATATACAAATATACACTTATTTTATTACTTTTAATATTTTCTCAACAATTTACTTTATTTCTTTTTTTAAACTAAAAACCCTTGCACGCGATTCTCATGCACACAAGTCCAAAACATCCGAATGTAGATTCTTATACTTAACTTGATATGATCCTCTAAGTTAAAGAATTGTTTTCCAAACTTATATTAGGTGTAGCTATCAATGCCTATATTGCAAATATAAATCGACGGAGTATTTTATACACTTTTGGAGTTCATATTAATTAGCCTTTAGTCATACAAAAATCTATTTTTAAAATATCAAACATAGAGTATTGATTACAAGTATGATAGAATATTCGCTAAAAGTTTATTATTATTTATTTTTATTTAAAAAAATTCATATAGAGATTAAAGTTTTGAATCGTACTTTGATTACATGTGATATAGAACTCGACTAACGTGTTGTTAAATTTAAAAATATTTTAGCAAATTATTCATTAAAAATGTGAATCACGGTGAAATTGAACTTGGACACTTTTAAGGATCATTAGTCATTATCATATCAACCTTTCAATGTTAAGGTATATTATTCCAAGAGTATCATTTAACTAATGAAAACAATTCCTTGAATTTGGTGATGACTTATATTTGGTAATGTAGTTATATATTGGTGTGAACTGAACACTGCTACAGTCATGGGATTAAGGGGTAGTGCGTAAAATAATAGCATTTTTTTAGCGGACATGTTTGAAATTTGACTGTGCTTAGGCCCTGTTTGGTTTTATTTTCATTTCCAACTTTCACCTCCATCATATTCAAAATATTGAAAACTAATTGTGGAAATGAGTTGAAAATAAGTTTGTATTTGGATACATTATTGAAAAAGTAATGATTATATTGATTTTAGCAAGTTATATATGAAGAGAGATGGAAATAATGGAATTAAGTGAAAATATATATAGATTATGAAAAGAAGATATTAGGTTATTGGGAAATATATTTTAAAAATAAAAATAATATTGAGTAAAAATATATGAAAAGTAATATATTTTATTTTTGAAATAATAAAAAATATGAAAGCGAGCTTTAAAAATCGAACCAAACGGATCTTTAAGTCCTTGTACATCTCACCCACGTGAAATCCTTGTCTTTGACATTGGAGTTTCTTGCCAAACAAAAGGACCATTGTATTTATAGGATGATTGAGAGAGACAACTTATTATGAAAATGGCAATTCATTTAATTTGACTGAATACAAAATTATACTTTGTAAGTATTTGCAATAATAGTGCTTATCTTAGTTACCGGCTTTAGCAAAAATAATTGTAATTTGACTCGTAACTATATTTTCATAAATATATGAAATTCCTATAATTAGTTGGTAGGATTGTTCCTTTTAATTCATTGGCAAATTTGTTGTTCTTCCTCATAAAAAAAAATAGTAAAAAAATATTTTTAAATAGCTTGAGGAGTACTTTATGACGTATACCCTATTTTAGACTAAAATGAAAATATGTGAATCTTTATAAGTTTTAAATAAGATATAAACTTGCAAGTTGATTTAAAATAAATAATATTATATTATTTTCTAATGAAATTCTTGGGATTTTAAAAATAATATAATTCAAAAAATTTATAAAAAAACCAAAATACTTATTTATTTCATAGAAACTCAGTACGCATCCTTTTAGTTCAACAGTACAATAAACTACGACAACAACTCCAATGCAACTTATTCAAAATCTATGGTTGAAAACGAACAACATCATTAAATTTTCTTGACCTTTGTACAATGGTCCAAGGAAAGTCGGTTAGATATTACATACAAAAAGAGAGGGGTGAAAAAGAGCAGGGGTAAAGATAAAGAAAAGATTATTAAGCTTTGTTTGGTTGTGCTTTTACAAAATAATTTTGTTTTGTCAAAACATAATTAAATATACATTTTTTTTAAACATCAAAATAAATTCTCTTAAAATATCCTCTTTTATCTTTTATTATTTTCAAAACTTCTTCATTTTCAATATATATTATATATATTTAATTATTATTTTTATAATAAGGAAAATTACTTAATCTTCTTTTCATTCCTCAAATTCAATAAAAAAAATATTAATTTGATAGTTACAGTAAAAATTATTTCCCCCAAAAAATATAAACAAACATATCAGAATTTTTCAAAATAAGTATTCTAAAAAATATAAACATGTATACATTATATTTCTCAATACAACTTTTATATTTTCTAACCCCATTATTAAGATTCATTCTTCCAAAATATATAATACATAATATAACCAAAAACATTACCTTAATAATTTTTCTGTTTTTGAGAAAAGAAAACACTAATACTAATTTTCGCATGGGCTCCGTAAGGGCCGAGAGGAAAATTAGTCACTTCAGAGGGGAGTAAATAATCCCACGTGTGGGCGACGCGTGGAGAAAGTGAGAGTGGGAACAAATGCAGGATTAATAAATACGAGGTACATGGTAAGATAGGCATTGGTGAATGGAAGAACAAAAGAGGGAGTGGTGGCCCTCCTCCCGTACTCTTGGATTGGACTTTTCTGGAAAGGTTTTCCTTTTATTGCTATTATTCCAATTTCCTTTTCTGAGACCAAACCCTCTAGCCACTCTGCCGTGGCCCTGACTCACAATAATTCCCCACCTTTCTTATTCCTCAAATACCCCCACACTCCTCCATGTATTTACACACAAGTACTCCTATCATTGTAATTATTCTCAAATGCCACCCCAGATAAAAAATTATTATTCGCATCGAGTAATTTTCATACTAAAACGATATCATAATAAAAATAAAACTAATAAGATTCATATTGTAATACTTGTGTAGCATGATTACGATCATAGTTATTTATTACAAAATATACTCATCCTTATTTGATAACAATTAGAAACAAAAATAAGAGCGTATTTTCTATAATACTATAAATTTTTATATTAGAATATAAATTATTATTTTTATTTATATATACATTAATTAAGAATTTGTTATATTTAAATTTCAAATTTCACATTTTACGTATGATACTATTAATTTTGGGAAGAACAAAAACACTCAATCAAATCATAAAAATTATTTAAAGTAGATCATTCATGTTAAATTTGTAAAATTTATAATAGTTTTTTATAAGGTAAGTAAGGGAAAACTTCATACTACATCTTGACTGTCGTGGCATCATTATACTAAGCCATTTAAAGTAATAGGAAAGCCAAAGTGGAGGTGGCCATTTTTTAACTCCCTTGGTTAAAATGAGGTAACAAAAAACACACAATTGATATTGGGGGGGGGGGGG
>JACGDI010005773.1:121220-133028 GCA_014898725.1 Jacaranda copaia
GCACTTCCATCTTTGGGAAGTCGGCGGCCGAGATGGCGCAGCCTCTCAAGAAGAGCCGCCGGGGCCCCAGGTCCCGGAGTTCCCAGTATCGGGGCGTCACGTTTTACAGGCGAACCGGCCGCTGGGAGTCCCACATATGGTATATATCCTTCTGCAAGTCACCCCCTAAAGATAGCTGCTCTCTTTTTCTTTTTTTCTTTTTTTTTCTTCAATAAATTCAAATCTTCTACTTCTCTCCCTTGATTCAGGGACTGCGGCAAGCAAGTTTACTTAGGTTGGTTCTTTTTCTCCTTTCCAATTTTTTATCTGTGAAATTCTTGATTTGATGATTAAAATCTGATTGGTCAAATGGGGTTTGTATTTTTCTTGTAAATTTTGTATCTATATAGGTGGATTTGATACAGCACATGCCGCCGCCCGGTGAGCTCTCCCTCTCCCCTTACAAATTCTTGTCCAAAAATGAAGAAATTCTCAAAGAAAATGACTAATATTTGGAAATCCAATACATTGCAGCGCATACGATAGGGCAGCTATTAAGTTCCGCGGAGTGGAAGCAGACATAAACTTTAGTTTAGATGATTATGAAGAAGACCTTAAACAGGTAGGTCACTTGTAAGAGATAGAGACACAAAGACAAGATTGATGGAGAGAATGGTCCTCTTTTGTTTTCATATAACACGGCCTTATCTTGTACAGTGTTTTCCTTATCTTCAACAGTTGTTTTTTTCTTGATTTTCCTCTGGTTAATCCCAAGTTGTTAGAAACACGTGGTGGAAGAAGAAAGAATTAATTTTATTTACTCATATATATTATTCTCTGAGACGACACGTTGTATTCTATGCTGAATATTTTTGCAGATGAGCAATCTTACAAAAGAGGAGTTTGTGCATGTACTCCGGCGACAAAGTACTGGCTTTCCAAGAGGGAGTTCCAAGTATAGAGGAGTTACCTTGCACAAATGTGGTAGATGGGAAGCCAGAATGGGCCAGTTCTTAGGCAAAAAGTAACCATTCTATATTCCTATAATTGATGCCTTTAGCCCATCGAACTATAAAACCATTACTTGTGTGTTGATTTGTGTCCTAATTATCAATAGTTAAATGGTTTTCACTAATTCAAGTTTTCTTATCATTCAAACAGGTATGTTTATTTGGGCCTCTTTGATACTGAAATTGAAGCAGCCAGGTGGGTTTGTCGAGTTAGCATTATGTCGTATCTTAACTCTTAATTAGGCCAGTCGTATATATGATTTTGTGCTCGAGTTGTAAGGGAGAATTAAATGTTTATTTATTAAAGATTGTTGGAGCTGAATTATTTTCTTGCCCCACTTTTTAGGGCTTATGATAAAGCTGCCATAAAATGTCATGGGAAAGAAGCTGTTACCAATTTTGATCCAAGCATTTATGAAGATGAACTAAAAACAGCGGGTACATATATTATTATTCTGAATCCTCGAGTTTTCTTCTTGTGGAGATAAAAATGTATCGTTAATTTCTGAATATTTCACGTTGCATCAGAGTCGTCCAACAATGCAGCGGATCAGAATCACAATCTGGACCTAAGCTTGGGAAATTCAGCTTCACAAAAGGGCAGCCATGAGCCGGGATTTAGAGACCAGCAGCATTCTTTCTCAATGCAATTCGGATTTAGACCTGAGGTACATATATATAGAGAAAAATCAATCGATCTGTAGTAATAATAATTTGTTTGACGACAACATATGACTGCAACAAATTTGACAAGAACATTGTTAATGATCCTCAGAGACGAGACGGCTACAACGAGACAGAAACCTTGCAGCTTCTAAGCCAAACACACCTCAACTCTCCCCGCTCGTTTGGTCAATTGAGGAAAACAAACGAACCCCACATGCTTCAAATGTTCAACAGACCATCATTCGGTTCGCAAAATAATTACCAAGTAAGATTTTTCTCATCAATTCTGGTGCTCAGACAGACATTTCTTCCACGTTTCTAATGTTAGTAAACACCCAAAAAAACATTGACAGATGCATCAATTTCCGGGGGGCAGTGGAGGAGAGATTTCTTCTGTTACGAGAAATGAACAGCAATGGCAAATGATTAGTAATAATCAGTCTCAATTGTTTGCTAGTGCTGCAGCATCATCAGGATTCCCGCAGGGGCAGACAATAATCAGACCCCAAAATTGGCTGCAGAAAAATGGGATCCACCCTCTTATGAGACCCTCATGATCTATGTATCTACTTGTTAATTTTGTTGCTGTCCCATTTTTTGCTTCAATTCCCTCTAATTTTCAGCCATCAAAGAGTGAAAAAGAAAAAGATCATATCCATTTTACTTGTCTGTAGAGATTCATGCTTTCAGCTGCTTCTTTCTTTTTAATGTATCTGTCTCTCTCTATATATATCAATCTCTAAAGAAAGTGTAGGAACATAATACGGGCATTTTAGTTAGAAGAAAATGGTGGAGAGAATGAAATTACCAAAGGGTTCTATGGGTTCATTTATTTTTAAATTTATATACACGCATATTATGAATTTGATGAGTTCAAATATTTGAACTTACTTTGTTGTATATAAGCCGCTAGCTCGGTAAAATCTGAACTGGTATTTGCAAGAACTATATTGAAACTTTCAATCTTTGTATTTTTTGTTTGAAGAGGATGGTAGGTATAGAGTGTTTTTTCTAACGCGCAATCTCTAATTGCTTGGTTATTAAAAAAAATTAAAATAGAATAGAGTTTAAATGTACTTGTGGGATTATTTTTTTTCCGGTTTGTAATGTTTTAGTACATATTCAGGACTTATATTTGATAATTGTGTTATTAACTTCTTTTTGAATCCAACTTAAAAGATTATTCTCCATTCTCTAGCAACAATTCAAACACGAAGTTATTTTTTATTAAATATTCTCATTAGTTCTACATTTTATTATGTACTTGCTCAATTTTTAAATATGCCTCGTATATTGTCAACTGTCACCCTTTTGTTTACAATTTTCAAACACCCCATAATTTTGGTCAAATTGTGTTACTTACAAGATATATATTATTAAAATTAAAAAAAGGGGCAATAATGAAAAGTTAAAGGGGGAGTTTTGGTTATGGGAAATATCAGCGGATTGGTGGTGAATTGTCACAATCGTCGGTGTCCTTTGAATCAGTTCTCATGAACAAAAGCAATTCAGACGGACAATTGCTATTATGATGAGAGGGACTTAACCTAACTCTACTAAAGCTTCAAAGGACTACCGACCCCCCACCACCCCCGCACCCCACCCCACGCCACCCCTCCCCACCCCACTTTGATACAAATTCTTTACGAGGTTTAATTATTATTATTATTCTTAAAAAGTTAAAAAAATGTAAAAAAAATAAATGAAAAAATAAAATCAAGAACCCTTTTTCCTTGTCCCAACTATGACCTACTTTATTATATCCAGATGTGCAGCATTGATTATCCAACCCATTTTGATATTCCATTAGGGTACAAAAAATTACTAAAATATCTCGCACAATTGCATCATTTGGGACGTCATCATCGATTATATTATGCACTGATTACCTTCCATTTTTGTTAATTTTGCTAATTAATTTATTCATTATTATTATAATACATACAAGTGTTTGTTAACAGCACCTTGTCGTACTCAAAGATTTCATAATATTTTAAGAAAAGATTACATAATTATTATTACTGCTATTATTATAATCCTGTTTTGTACAGGATTAAAGTGGTTTTGATCTGCGGGAGCAGAGGGTCCAGAATCATCCCCCCTTTGTTTTTTATTTTATTTTATAATATAAGATCATTTATATATTATTTTGCTTTCTCAATCTCTCTCCTTTTTTCGTGGACAAAGCCAATTGATGTCCACGTTGACAACTAGGTTTATAAAAATGTTTGTGGCTACCTAAGTAAGCTTTGATTCGCGGTTGTTGCATTGCAACCTATTCAGTCATCCTAATAGGAAACTGAAATTAAATATTGGTTCGTATACCATTAATGATACGTCGATTAGGTCTGAATAAGTTAGGTTTGAGCTTCAATTCTCAACTTATATTTTAAAATTAAATGTGGGTTAGAGTTAAGGGAGAAAAAAAAAAAGAACAAAATAATGTTAAAGTAGATGTGTATATATGGACGGAGATTGAGGCTGATAGGGGCAGCTGCTTCCCTCAAAATTTTAAAATTTGATTTTTTTTTTAAAAATTTTAAAATATTATAATTTTGATGTTTTTCAACTCATAAAATGGTCATTCTTTTTATTGGGGATATACATTTTGCTATTATTCTTTTTTATATTATTTTAAATTTATAATATATTATGTTTATAATAATTCAATTTCACCCTATGTAATAAAGATTTCTTGCTAAATACTTTTCATTGGACAACTAAATCCCGCTTAATGTGACCTAATTCGGGTGTCTTTGAGCACAGGTAATCAACAGAAATGATTTGTTGAATGCAAGTTGCATAAAATCAGGTCAACTCAATAGAAATTTAAAATAAAAAAAGGACATAAATTTCAAAAATATTATTGAAATACTCACTTAAATTACTGGGACTATATTTACAAATAACTTGTGTTAGATATATATTTTCATACTAAATGATAAGAAATATATGACTTCTATCTATAGTAGAGTTTATATTACGAGCAAGATAAATTTTAAATTACATTTTTATTCTCATCACTGTTTAAAAATTAAAAACTATTAATTTATATATATATATTTTAAATATATATTGTTTTAAGTGAAAAAGTATAAATTTCCTAAATTTACATAAATATATCTATCCTCTCCATTGTTATTAAAAAAGATACTTAAATATAATTTTGTTTTTATTCAAAATTATAATTAATATAAGTATATATAAAATCAAACGGTCCCTTAATATAAATAATTATATATTTTTGGATTTGTGGTTTAATTGGACAAACAGTATCCATTTTCAATGCATGAAGATTCTCTCTTTTCTTTTTTTTTGGAAAAATCTTTTGAATGCTGTATATTTATTCTCCATCTCATGTCAGATAATTTATGTATTACATATTTTCATTTTCTAATGAAATTATAAGAAAATAAAAAAATAAGAAATAAAATTGTTCCTTGTGGCAGTAGTGGCTCAGACCCTGCTCATTAGATTCTTTCCTTAGCATAGGATCCTCGAAACTCTGCAAAGCATACAGACCAGGTTCATCCCCCATTCACCCCTCTCTCTTCCACATTTAAACAGGTACGTCCAAACATATATAAACGCACGTATGTTCGTACACATAAACCTATATATAACCAATTGATTAATTAATTATTTTAATGAGTTTATAAAATTATTTTGATTATATTTTTCAAAATAAAATTATTTTCTCGTAACACTAAAAAACATTTTCTCAAAATATCTTTTTTATATTCATCATTATCCCCAAAATTTTATCATGTTTTAATATATACACATATATTATATATAATATATATTTTATTATTATTTTAATAATAAAAAAATAACTCAATTTTATTTTTACTTCAAAAATTCAACAAAAAAAATGAGAATGTCTTCCCCAAAAGATAAACAGACATATCAAAACTTTTCAAAATTAATTTTTAATTATTTCTCAAAATATAACAAAAAATCTATTATATCCTCCAACACAATTTTCACATTCTCTAATATTACTTTCAATATTCATTCTCCCAAAATATATATTAAAATTACATAAAAAAGCATAACCAAACATTGGCCATATATTTGGATTTAAGAGGAGACAAAAGATGTTCGAGGATTGAGGACCTGTTTGGATTTATTTTCTGTAAGCATTTTTATTTTCTAGTGAAAATAAAAAGTAAAAAGTTAGTTTTCAATGATTATGTTTAAAATAAAATATTATTTGAAGGTTTTATTTAAAATACAATAATTATGTATGGTTGAAATTGAATTGTATTTGGTAAAAATATAGTATTTTGTATTAAAAATTGTGTAAATATGAATAAGAAAAAAGAAAAATAAAAATAAAGAGAGAGTCTAATGGTATGTTTAAAAAAATATTTGAAAAAATAAAAAAAAATTGATATTTTTTATTTTTATTTTCAATCAAAAATGAAAAGAATATTTGAAAACAAAACCAAACCAAACGTGCATTGAGTGATATAAATATTTCTCATTTTCTGTTTTGTATTTATTTTTTTTCATTAAATAAAATAACATATGGTGGATAAAAGAAATTGTGTGCTCTAAAAGGCGACAACTTCAGCAGGGGAGTTGGTGAAAATTAATAAAAAGAAACAAAGGATGAAACAATCAATCAAACGAAAGGCAATTGACAGAAGGTACAATTTTGGAAGATGTGGACTTTTAAAATTAAGATGTGGAATTGGGTCTTTCCCAATATAGGATTTCTTCCATGCCTAAAAAATGCCTTTCTGTGCTTTTTATTTTTGGGGGATTTAATTTAACAAAAAAAAAAAACCCTGACAATGGGATGAAAAAAAAAAACACCCTTGAGTTGAATGTCGACGTTTCAAAATTATAAATTAATGTTGCTCGAAAATAAAGTTAAGGGTTTTTTTTTAAACATCAACCATTTTAATCGAGGGCTTGTTTGTTTACATTTTGGCGTGTGTTGTTAGGATGGTAAGTGGAGAATATTTTAGAAGAAAATTATTTGTTTGGTAGTATTTTGGGTAAGGACAAATTTTACTGTAAATGTCACATCAGTTACTTTTTTGTTAAATTGTTATGATAAAATGAATATGTTGATATTATTTATAACTGTGTATATAGATTCTGCAATTGTTGTATGTATATATATATATTTGTAATGATGAATTTAGAGTAGAGTATTGGGGAATGAATTTCAGGGTATTTTGGGAATTATTTTGTGTATTTTTGAAAGTAAAATTGAGGAATATGATGATTTATTTGTTTAAATTTTGAGAGTTAAAAAATATTTTTTAAATTTTAGACAAATAAGATCTAGATTTTTTGTCCTAAAACATGCTTGTGTAGAGTTAGATCTCCCAACTTTTGTGTAAATAATTTTTCGTACCATATTTGACTTTAAAATTTGGTATTTATAGTTATTATTGCCATTGTGGCTTTTTGCCCACTTGTGTCTAGATAACCTATCCTGGTGAGCTTCAGTAATTGAATTCTTTAAACTTTTATTTTATTTTTTATTTAATTAGTTGAGTCTCTTTAATTTATTTTTTATCTTTAATGACAATTTACTTTATCACAAATGATTCCTTCCCCCTCCGAAATTTGTATTTCAATTACCAAAGAAATAATTTAACGCTATGTTCTTTTACGTTAATTATGTCATTACTCCAAACCATAATCATGATGATTAAGAAGTAAAGAATAAGTTCTCATATACGACACATTTTTTTTTCTTTTTGGTTAACAGTCAATTCAGTATTTCGATTACATACATAATTAATTAATTTAGTAAAAAATATACTTTACAAACTAATAGCTCTCTTAAGGGAATATTATACATTATGTTGTGTGAAATGTCACACAAATATATTGAGAAAGGTGGGAGAAAGTGAAAATGACAAAAATTCCAGTCACATAATTTATCAGAAAATGCATTTGGAGGGCAAAGCATTTTGATAATTTTAAGTTGAGGGGGTAAAATGGCTTTAAATTATCTGTAGGGGGTTAATGTGCCAAAATGATTACATTTGGGGATGAAGTGCTATTTACCCCGTATATAGCGGAGGGATTTTAATAAATGCTCTCCGATGCTTCGGTAAAAAGTCAAAAGAGATTATTTAATAAGAGTTTTTTATTAATTGAAAATTTAAAAAAAATAATGGAATTAGATACTCAATATATATATGTATATGTATATGTATATGCATATGTACTCTTTTCTGTCTGACTTTACATTTGTATTCTTGATAAGTTCATGATTCATACAAATTGAATCAATCACGCACCCATAATCCTAAATTCCCAAATTTTTAGGATCATATAGGAAGAAAATATAGGAGTAGATTACGGTTACCACTTACCATTATCAGCTTGGCTGAGCTGACCATTGCCAACTCTAGCTGAACTAGGAGAGGTTCACCTCCGCTCCTCAATTCTCTGGTCTAGGCAGTTTCCAAGCCTTGGTAGTTAATTGCCACGTGAATACGAAATTGTGGGCAAAA
This sequence comes from Jacaranda copaia, assembly GCA_014898725.1. Taxonomy (NCBI): domain Eukaryota; kingdom Viridiplantae; phylum Streptophyta; class Magnoliopsida; order Lamiales; family Bignoniaceae; genus Jacaranda; species Jacaranda copaia. Next base: position 129,364 of record JACGDI010005773.1, read on the forward strand.
AAATAATTAGGTAGAAGTAAATCTTTTTTCTTTTCTTTTCTTTTTTTTCTAAAAGGAATTGAAGAAACAGTCAATATGTACGACAAATCTATCTTAAACAAGACAATATTAATTTTGAAGAAGCGACAACTCTCGAGCCGTACAGTAATATCCTTCTGCAGATAACATGGTTGCAGTAACCTCACTGGATTTAACCTTTTTACCTAAATCTAACAACTGTATTTCCATCATTTCTATTGGGCATTAACTCGTTCAAACAAATTACTCAGAACCTCCCACAAACTGACCAATCATTTCCGTTTTTCTCTCTTTTCACCTTTAAGTGAAAACATAACAGAAGCAGATTAAAAAAAGAAAAAGCCTAATAATTTTGAACTCTTTTTTCGAAGAAGAAAACAAAAACAGACAACCCAAAAATGGATAATGTTTATGCCTTAAGCCTTAAGGGCATGGGGTCTTTGTGTCAGTGGTTGCGTAAAGAGGAAAAAGTATGTGGTTTTCTGCTCTTTCACTGATGAGTGTTATCAGTCTTTCCACAGTAATTACTTCTTCGGGACCAAAAGTTGTTGCCTTTAGAGCAAAAGAAATTTGGGGTTTCGATGGATAAAATTTAGTACTATTCGTGGCGACAGTTTTACATGGGAAAAATGTGATGGAAATGTGTAGCATTGAGGCAAGGAGATACTTCAAAATTTATCTTAAATGAATGTAATATATAATTAAAACTCTACCAAGAATGTCGTTTTCTTTTTTTCTTTTTTTCCCCTTTAAATATCCAAGAAAATGTGTTATATATAATTTTATTTCAAAATTTATCTTAAATGAATTCTTCTCTTTCTTTTTTTCCTTTAAATATCCAAGAAAATGTGTTATATATGTATGACATGGTTTATTTAAACCATTGATTTAATGAGTCAATGCTTATGTTTGACGGAAATCTTATGTCTTCCAATTGAATGCATGAACCCAAATGGTCCAAATGAATTGTAGAATATTACACTATAAAGTAAAATATTGATATTATTATAAATAAACTAATGTTTCATAGTTTAACTAATTAAATACATACTTGAGTTTGATTTAACCAATACGAGGATGTAAAATGAGAAATTGACACGAAAGAATGACTTTTTTCTTCTCTCATTCACTCTTAGCAATTTTTGCATACTGATATGTATGTTAAAATTTTTATAGTATGTATAAATAGAATATTTAATTATTTTTTATATGTTACTATAACTTTTTCATATTTTAATGCAATTATTATGTGAGTTTTTTAGGACATGTAAAAGGAAAAATAAGATGAAAATAGAGATAGAGAAGAAAGAAAAAGGAAAATACTTTGTCATTATCTTTTGAAATGAAATTAATTTTGTTAACTTATGAAAAACTACACCACTAAAGCTCGATCACACCTTACATATATAGTATAGATTTCTTTGTGTTGACCAATCATAAAGTAAATAAAATTAACTAATCATCATACCATTGATTATAAAAAATCTAGACTACACCATTATTTGAAACTACATCTACGATATTGAATATTAATTTGCAATTGTGATAATTTCAACAACAAAAGAAAGTAAAAATACCACATATATTTATTAAAGATTGACCGCTGACTTTAAAATCTTATCTAAAATAGTATAGAGCAATGAAGTCTTAATCTATAATCCTATCTTAATAGTATAGAGCAATGAAGTATTTATTTATCATTAATTTATTGATAAAATTAATGAATTGTCTTTATAATTTGAACTGATAATAATTTTGCAGGCCTTTAACTTTCCCAAAAATGGACGACAAAAAAGATGGAGGTAGTGGGGAATAAATAAAGAGAGAGGAATAATTTTCCTCTTATGGATATTCTTCTTTTCCTCCAAAATCCAAACGTTTCTTTTGAAAACTTTCCATGTTTGGAAAGGTTATAGAGACATAGAGAAAGTGATAAGGGTTCCTAAGTGGGCAAATATATGGACGAAGTCATTTCTATCTATTCGCCCCTCTTTTGGTGTTATCGATATCCAATATTGAGACTATTGAGGTTGGTTTTTTTCTTTTTCAAAAAAAATATCACAAATATCCCATTATTCGTTCTTTTGATTGTTGATAAGTGATGCAAAAATTGAAATATGAAGCATCAATTAAAGATAAAATTCTAAAAGAACTCACACTTGTCTTTTCTATTAGTCTTGATAATCTGGCACTAAACCTTACCATGTGGTTTAAATATGACTTAATACCCACTATTGGACAAAATTTGTCCACTGTTACAACAACTATCATGATCTCGATAATCTATCAATTTATTGACACGTCTGATCCCACTTTCCAATATTCTTTTTTGTGTAATTTGAACTTTTGATCCTAATGTAGCTTTGATTACAGCTCGGTTCCTTATATAAAGAAAGCGAATGTACTCCATTTACCAGCTCGCCGAACACCATGGACCTCTGTTGATTACTACCAAAGTGTTGGGTTCGATTGCTTGATGTTAGCTCACACATCTACTTCAACTCCACTCTTATAACATATATCATTAGCGAGTAAATAAAGTATGTTAAAGGTGAGTTCATAAGAAATTGAGTACATACATTATTGGATTGAGGGAATGTTGGTGGTTTTCGAGGGGACCTTCTCAATTCAAAAGTTTTCAGATTCATAAAATGTCATGTGTTCTTTTTTCTCTATATAAATAGTTTCCATCATTTATTTTTTATAATTTGAAATAATTGATTTAAACTTTATTGAGAAAATTGTCATACTATTTTTATACTGGTAAAATATCTTATAGAAAAGATAAGACTTATTCTTGAGATTTTTGTGGCAATCTTTTGAAGTTTTCTAAGAGAAACAAATAATTAAATTGTTTATTCTATCGAGATATCAAAATTTAGTAAAATACAACTAATATTGTTAAATTAAAGTACAGAATAAAAGATATGAACCAATATATTAAGAGGATGTCTAATTTTAAATTTATTCAAAAAATCTTATAATATGTTTTAGAGTTTATAAAATGCTAGATTTTATTTTAAAATAAACTTGTAAAATGTTTCAATAAAATAAGATTTTAGAACTTAAAAAATATTAATAATAATAATTTTTTAATTAACATAGTTAAAATTAAAGAAGTTAATTTGTTATAAATCTTAAAAAAAAGTTTTAAACTCTTTACTTTCTTTAAAAAGATCTTCTAAGATCCCATCATTTTAATTTGAAAGTTTATAATTTTTTTCCTAAAAAATACCAAACATTTGATAATATTTCATAAGTTTTCAAACATTTTATAAGATATTTAAATAAATTTACAGATCACCCAATCACCCTCCAAAATAGATTAATAATAGATTAATAAATACAATATTTTTGATAGATCTTGAGCCTAAGGTCTCTTATCTATACAGTTCTCACAACTTTATTTACCCAAATAATCGAGATACAAAAAAAATATATCTCAAAAGTGCCACTAGGTGTAAATAGTGCAAAGTTCGAAAGATGAGGGATCAAATTGTAATATTAGCAAACATATCCAAAACATGATCGGCTACCCCATAACATACTATAATTATAAGAATTGGACCATTTGAAAGGCAAAATTAGGAAAGTGAGAGATGAAAGGACTCCTTCGGGGGAAAATAACAGTTCACTACGACTTTCCA
>JACGDI010005774.1:0-35735 GCA_014898725.1 Jacaranda copaia
ATAATGACAGCTTGTTTAGTACGCTTTATTTCTTGTTCCAGCCCGCGTCGTATTCCATTCCTACATATTTCGTATCCCGTTCCTGTCGCTTCGTATCCCGTGCAGTGACAACTGCATTAAATGAAAAGTAACCACTGCAGAATCCTGGTCGATAATTTAAAAACTCAGGTTGAATTATTACCTTGCATAGTTGAATGTAAACTCCCTGCTCCTTCTCATCGACGGGCTTAATCAGGACCGGGAGTTGGGGGGACACATGATATGGAATAGCCCAGCAGGTCCAATAGGCCCAACTACAAATGAGACAGCCCACAAGACCCAATATGATACGGTATAATCTAGTAGGCCCAACAGGCCCAGATTCAGAAAAGACAAACCATTAAGCCCAGAGGCAAGTCAGCCGGTTGACTAGTATCGACCCCGTATGGTAAGCCCCGCGATCGACCCGTATCGACCTGAGGGCCACTTCCAAAGTCTCATGATGATAGCCCATGAAGCCCAGAGGCAAGTTAGCCTGGTCGACTAGTATCGACCCCGTATGTTAAGCCCCACGATCGACCCATATCAACCTGAGGGCCGCTTCCAAACTTTTATCATCCAAGTCTGGTCGACATGAATTGACCCCCGATTGCAAGTGGGACAAGTTGAACCTTTCAGCAATAATTATACGTGGCAGCGGATGTGACTGCTGCCAACGGATGTAACCGCTTCCACCAATCCTGATAACCCTGCCAACAACTCTGGCAGAAGCGCGTTCCTACTGATATGACCATTCAGAAAAATAGGAGATTACGCCACCTGGCATAGCCCCGAGATATAGGTAAAAAATGACTACCAAACCCCCGTCATGGGAAAAACCTAAGGACACCTAATAAGGGTACTTGGGTAAAATCACTCCTCATCAGATTATAAATTCTACAAGCACCACCACGCTCAAGGTAATGCAATTATACTATTCACTACATACTTACTCTATACTTTCTGTTCTACCAAAAATTTGACTTGAGCGTCGGAGTGCCTTAGTTGGGGCACCTTGGCTAGTTTACGTTTGTTCTTGATTGCAGATCTCAAGCCTAATAATATTTAAATCCACCGGAGTTCCAGACTGATAAGCTCTTTGCAGCATCAATTTTTGTGCTATCAATGCTTTCATTGTGATTACATTTCTAAACTACACAGGTGTGTTGGAACCCATGCAAAGTTATTCTTGGGTCATACGATTAAATTTGGTATTAGGGCCAACAAGGCAATAGATTTTTTAAAGCTTCTTGAGGGTGGTCCCGAGAAGCTTCCCTTTAGGCGCAAGGATGTCCAAAATCATATTAATAAACAATGAATGAAAAAGGTTCGACCAGGCGATGTCAATATGGCTTTAAGTTGGCTTGAAGCTTTAAAGTCGCGTGATAAGGACTTATTTTATAGCTATACAGTTGACAAAGAAAAAATACTTACTAGGTTGTTTTGGACCGATGGAATATCTTGTGTAGAGTATAGATTGTTTGGCGATGTGTTGATATTTGATAGCACATATAAAACAAATACATATCAATTTTCTCTTACTATTTTGTGGTATAGACTACCACCTTAATACTTGTGTATTTGGTGGTACATTGTTATTCGATGGGACTGTGGATTCTTATTGATGGCTTTTGCAAGTCTGTTATAACCGATCAAGATACTTGTATGCAACTAGCTATTGAGTTGGAATTCCTAGATACTAAATATAGAATATGTAGTTGGCATCTTGAGCTTAATGTAATGAACAATGTTAAGATCCCACAATTTACCCATGATTTTGGTGTACAACTGAAAAAGAATTACTCATTGGAGGAGTTTGAGGCTGCTTGGTTATGTTTGATTGAAAAGCATGGTGTTGCAACCATCCTTAGGTAATTGACATCTGTAGAAAAAAAGAATTATAAAGTAAGGCACATTGTCAAGGTCATTTCATGGGAATGATGAGAACTACTCACAGGGTTGAGTCATTAAATTCATTGTTTAAATTGTCTAGTAATCAGAGATTCAAGATTACAGAGTTGTTGAAGTATTATCACAATACAATTGGCAAATTGAGAACAAAATTCTTTAAGAATCAGGAGGATGCTGAGAGGTCAACACCAGTAGTTAAAGGCATTGCCCTGCGGAAACTAAAAGGGCAAGCTACATTTATTTATACAAATAAAGCATTTGCTTTTGTGCTGGAAGAGATTGTTGAAGAGCAAGGACTTATATTGAAGGAGTCAATTGAAGAGGAGGTAGGTGTTTATTCCTTTAGGTTTGGTCACTATGATAAAGTTGGGGCTCGTAGTTGCTTGGTTTCTATTAATTGGCTAGATGGTCAATTTTTATGTGAATGTCGCACGTTGGAGTCCAATGGTTTTCCATGTAGACATATATTTTTGTCATTAAAATATTTAATTGAGACAATACTTCCTGTAGCATGTGTAAACAAGAGATGGACTGTATCTATTGGCACAGAATTGAGTGGCATTTTCCATAGACCTTGTCCAGAAGAAGATCCACATGTTTAAGGTTTGCTAGGTTGCATAAGGAGGCCTTAAATTTGTACTTGTAAGCATCTCAATCTAAGATGGCAATTATGAAATATTCTAAGCAATCAGCTTGCGGCAGAATCTTCATAGGAAGAGGCAACTATGAGTTCTAAGGTTGTTAATGCTGATAAAGGTATTGATAATGAATCAAGTAAAGTTAAATCATTATATGACGTGAGTGATCCAAAATGAATTCCATCCTAAGGAGCACCTAAAGCACGACATCAAAACTGCAATCGATGTAGGTAAGTGTTTATATAATATGTCATGGACATATTCATTTGTTGTTCATCTAGAACTTTGTTGTTTGTCATAATGTCGTTAGTTTTGTGTATGTGGTTTTTAATTTTGATTTATGAATTCTTTTAACAGTCAATCTTGCTATAAAGCGACTATGTGTATCAATCTAATCCAAGGAAGAGATAAACATAAGGCAAGAAGTTGGAGCAAAGTGGTAGGATGTCATTGTAGCGTGCATGCTTGAGTCATTGATGAACATCAAGATAGAAAGATGCCACAAAATGAAGTTGAAAGAGGTGGACCAAATGATGCACCGGTTGAGAATAATAGTGATGGTTCCTCAACCAGTTGATAATGTTGCCACATGGAATTTGTCTCGTTCACTTCAGATATTCATTCGCTTATTGCTCAATGTCATATTCTGTTGGTCTTTGGTGTGAATTGGAATTACTTGAATTTATTGGAACCTTGTGTATTTGCAAAATTACACTTTGCTTTTTTAATTGGATTCTCTTTAAATCATAAAATCTTATAACGGTATTAACTTCCTCCTCATTTAATTTTTTCTCAGATAATCTTGACTTATCATTTTTCTATTTAGTTTGTAATGTACTAGGTTCACTAATTATTAACAGTGTTGTCTCTTTGTGTTAGAAATTCTATGGCTGTTAAAATTGATCAATTTACTTCCAATCATGTAGTTATTTCTGTGAATTATTTCTTTCATTTTTCTCGTTAATTTGATTATCAATATAATACTTTTTTTTTTGTTTACTTATTTTTTTGCAAGGTAGAAAAATAAGCTTAGAAATTCCTATCCCATTAAAACATTATATTATCAATTTTTTTGAAAAGAACAAAAAAAAATGGATGAGAGGTAAGGGTAGATGTGCATTGGGGTGCAGGGCATGTGTGCCCTCGCAAGGTGTCATTTTTACACTCATCTAGAGATGTAAGAAGAGTCGAGCAGGCTCATGAGCCAGCTCGATTATAGCTTGAGCTTTAACATGAGTCGAGCTCAAGTTTTACTTTAGTTGTTCGAAAGCTCATGAGCTGGCTCATACGCTTTTTTTAATTTTTAAATATGTTTTATATATTAATTAAATAATTAATATATGCTAATAATTTATTTTTTATAATTTTAAATATTTATTATATATAATTAAATAATTATAGTATATTAATAATATAATACTTTATCAATAATTATAATATATTATAATTTAAATTATTTTATTAATTATTATTAAATAATTATGATATATTAATAATTTAATATTTTTATTTAATTTAGATTTTTCTAATGAGTTGAGTTCAAGCTCAGTATTTTAAACTCGAGCTCGAGCCTATAAATGTAGGGGTGTAATTGAGTTTGAGTTAGGCAAAAATTACAAGCTCAAGTTCGAGCTCGATGAACCTGCTTTTAAGTGCTAGATGTAATTTGCCCTCAATAGGTGTCAAAAAGAAGCCTTGCATGGGGGTACCATGCGCCCCCACATGTGAGTGATGTGTCTAGCAAGGCGTTGAAATAAATGCCTTGTGCGCTAGGGTGTAAAATCCTATGCCCTCGTGTAAGACTTCTGCCAATCGTGCGGCTGCGTAAAGTGTGTGCGTCCTTGCGTGCGAGCCGCTGCCATGAACTAGCCATGTAGTTTTCTTGTGATAGGGCGCACATTTCTTGCTCCCTAGTGCAACAAACATTAAAAAAAAAGAGTTAAATTTGAATCAATTTTTACAAACCTATCACCTACGGTTCTTTGTCCTCATTTCCTCAACCTTTCCCCGCTTTTTACAAACATTAAACTTGTTATGTTTGCACTTGTACTTTAAGGTAGACATATTTATTTAAAACTATATACTTCTATGATAGGTATGTTAAATGAAATTTATGGGGTTCTTGATAGAAAGATTTGTTAAGTATTTTGTTGATTATTTGGATGGTGTTTTGAATCTTTGATGTTTAGATGATAATATTGAGCATTTTGCTATAAATTTTCTTTTCTAGTTGGTGTTGGTTGTGTTCACACAAATTTCATTGTCAGCAAAATCAAATCGCAAGACAAAGAAAAATAATGGACAAATTAAATTTGTATTAAAGAATATATGAGAATTACTATTTATCAGAGAAAAATATTAATTTCCTAATAAAACTAATCTCCTGATTCTTCTCACAATATATATGATCCAAGGGCTTGAAGCTTGTTCTTAGATATATGGTGTAATATCTTTTGACTTGGGAAAAGATACTACAGAATTTCTTTCAAACTCAAACCTTAACTCCAAGATCAAAGGACTTGATGACTTGATACTTTGAAGAGGTATAGGACCTTCATGGTAGCAATACGTCGTCACAACAAAAAACTTGAAAACTTAAGTCTTTGACTTGAAAATATATGAATATGAGAATATGTGTGAGAGTCTCTAATCATTCCTTTATATAGGTGCTTAGTAGGAGACTTCGAAATAATTTGAACACATTTAATAATTATCTCTTTGATTCATATTAAAAGATAATATCAAATGTTCTTGACCTGATTGGTCCACATACATAATATCGCACGTGTCCCAACTTGATTAGCTTGAGATTGTTAGGCCACCAGATTTGATTTGATTGACATGATACACCTTCATTTTGACATTTATCAACATTTGATTTATAGAATAAATATTAAAATATTAATTAAAATTAACTATTTATTGTTTAGAATTTAATTTAATAAACTCTAATATATAAATAGAAAATTTTAAATTAATAACTAATATTTATTTATACATGTCACTTTTTAATTGACCCAAAAATTAAGTCGTCTACAAATGCCCCCTTGAAACTTGTTCATGAATAATGTCTTCCAATACATTCCTAAGTGAATAAGTTACGATAATTATTTTATATATATTTAAATACACATATAACATATGATCCTTTAAAAAATATATATATATATATATTTAAATACATATATATAACATAGGAACTTCTCAAATGTGTATATATATGAGCCATTTAAGAAACACACAAGTTCCAATTCTTGCAAAAAGAAAGTTCCACCATCACGCACGCTGTCCGTGGCTAAGAAAAATGAATTCTGTGCACCAATTTGATTTCAAATTTTGTAAAATCAAAACCTCCACCATGCAATTTGCCTTCACTTGTCAACTTTTAGCCAAACACTAAAATATTCTTCAACCTCAATTCAATTTTCACAAAACAAAACATGTGGCCCCCCCAACCCATGATTCTCTTGGCTAATAGGTCTTCTTAGTTTGGGATTTCACTGCTGCTGCAATTTCCATCTCACAACTGCTGCATTAAAGTCAAGAGACCCATTTAATTCCAGACTTAATCGTGTTGCTGTCTTAAGCATTCTTTCTCTTCGGGCTTATCTTCTATTCCCCATATTTTTCTTTTATTTTCTTTTCTTTTTTAAAAATCTACAGCCCAAATATATGAGACCAGATTTACATGAAAATCAACTGCTAACAACCAACTAATTGAATGAGAATCTGCTGGAGCTAGGAGTTCTTCCGAAAGAAAACTATCTTGAGTTAAACTCCTAATTGTACTTGGACTTGAACTCTTTAAAAAAGAAACTATAAATAGCATGATGCCAAAGAATTATATCCCCTGAGCATAGTTGAAAATTGAGTTGGGAAGCTGTAGTGGAAAATTCTTCTTCTCAATAGGTGACATCTTCCTTCTCTCAATTCCTGCATACCAACTGTTTAAAGAAAAGCCTCATAAAGCTTTTACAACTATTATTACCTCAATTCCAACTACTAGTTAGTACGATTGAAAGAGGACTGCTTAGAGTTTTTTGGCATTCATCAACAAATAATTTTTTACTCCTCAAAGGTATCAATGTATAGCAAATACAAAATTTTTGAAAACTTTAAGTAAGTTATCAGATTAAAGTATGTTCCTATAATCTCTTTCACTTTTTTGTTTCATCCCTTTATACATATATACACTTAAGTTTCCCTTTTTCTTCTCTTCTATTTTATTTTGTAGGTTAAGAAATATAGTTCATTCTTGATCAACTCGTGAGAATATATATAGAAGATCACATAGAGCCATCTCCATGTATTATCATTGGGAGTGACAAAGACACCCTTAAAGTTAAAAGTATCAGATTGGTTATCCATAAATCAGCCAATAGCGTTCTTCGTTCCACACCTCAACCTCCAAGTAACTCTATGCATATCTAAGAGTGGTCTGAAGAGGCAACTAGGAAAGTAATTAATCCACGTTCTAGCATTACATCTCATTCCAAGATACTTCTCTTGAAGTCTTCTCTTCATGATGCCAAAGCCATTAGCTCAGAATTTTTATTTGTAGGTTATCTTCCAAACATTAATGGACGCTCAATGAGAATTCCTGCATTAAGGTTTAGTGAGGTATCTTTTCATGCAGGCTATTGGGAATAGACAGAAGATGTGCAAGTTCATCATGCAGATGTTCTTCGTCAAGCTAGGGTCTATGCAGCAATCCATGCTTCGCTTTTCACATATGTCTATCATAAGAACATCCTCCAAGCCTTCCTTGAGCTGTGGTGCCTTGGCACGAACACTTTACATACTGCTACCAATGAATTTTTAGTTTCTTTATGTGATCTTTGTGTTCTTAGTGGATTACCTATCCATGGATGTTTCTATGACAAATCTATCCCTATTGCAAAAGAGCTACTTAGTGATGACAAATATGACTTTTCTTTACCACGAAGCTGCAAATATCTATTTTTGGCTTATCATATGCTCCTAAAGGATTTTGATGGCGTTCTTATTTTTTATTGAATTGGCTTTTGGTTTAAAGGACCATCAAGATATGTGGGGCCCCCTTTGAGGTCTTCTCAAAAGAGGTCTACTGAGCTAAAGATCTCTCACAATCCATGTGAAATAATCGATGCATCACTTTTATCTCACACTAAGGAATATAATGAACAATTTATGATGCTGGAGGTTGAAGATAATGTTAAAGGAGAGATCTACTTGGCTACTTTTCTTTCATGCTGGTTATGCAATTTTATTCTACCACATTGCAAAGCTAATCTGATTCGTGCTACTGTCTTCAAGGTTGCTAGTAGAATGGAAAATGGTGATTGCTTTTCTCTTATAGTTTCTATATTGGCGGGCATTTACTGTAGTTTAAGGAATATATCAACTTCGCCAAGTCTTCATGAATCTTCTTCTATCTTTCCTTTTCATTATGTTCATAGTTGGATAGGGCATTACCTTGGCACTCATTTTTCATCCAAGATTGACGTAGGAGGAGTTGAGATGGTCAAATATGCACGGGAGAACATGGCCAAATATTTTAATCTTTCAGAGGCATAAGAATTATACCTCAATATCAATCCTTTAGCCATTCAAAATTTAGGCTTATTTCCACGCAAGCAGTTTACAATAATAGATGGCCCATGTTTATCAAATAGTTCTAAGGATATTTTTGTGGCTCTTTGTTCTAGTTATTTGATATTTTGATGTGGAAAAGAGTATATCATTGAAGCTTATAGCCCTCATTGATTCAGCCAGCAATGTGAATTTTGTCAACACGTCTTGGGCAACTTAAAGAAAGAGATTCTTACTTGTGATTTGTATAAGCTTATTCAACTTTGGCAGTCATGTATATCATTGAAGCTTATAGCCCTCATTGATTCAGCTAGCAATGTGAATTTTGTCAACACATCTCAGGCAACTTAAAGAAAGAGATTCTTACTTGTGATTTGTATGGGCTTGTTCAACTTTGGCAGTCATGTACCTTACTAGACACATCTTACAAACTTATCATTTCTGGCAATACTTCTTCCTTTCCATTGGCCACAAAAGCATATACAGATTGGTGGGACAAACACTGGAAAGCTTCGCAGACAAAAAGTACTAAGATTATTCTCAAAGTCAATCAGAGAGATGTGAAATCAAATTGTGGTCAACTCAATCAACTTGGGGCTAGAATTGTACAGCATACATCTAAGTCTGTGCATCCATGTAAGAATCCATCTTGCCCTAAACAAGCTTTAATCAAAGATCCCAAAAATAATCCAACGACCTCAACTCTTCAAAATTCTATTGTTTTAGGGCAAGTTAAAAGAAGGAATTTGGAGCCTAAAGATTACAACTTTGTTGAACATACTCAAGTGTCATCTAAAAGGCGCTATGACTTACTCAAGATTTCATTCCCTACTGATGTTCCAATGGAAGGAAATGAAATAATTTCTGCGCTTTCTTGCTCAAATGACAACTCCAGTAACCAATGCATACTTAAGAAGAAGCCAAAGGTTTTGGATTTAGATAATATCAGTATTAATTCAAATTTCTTTGTAGATGTCTCAAGTTCTTCTTTACCTTTGGGTGAATTAGCAAAATATGTAAAGTCATTTATTTATTTTGAATATCATGTACCCCTCCATTTTTTTTCTCTTGTTTTTTTACATTTATATTTGCTAATTCTTTGCACTAATTTCTTTTTTTTATGATGTGGCTTGCAGATCTCGAGATGCCAGTCCCAATTACTTCCGAAGGTAGTGTTGGTTTGATAAATAGGACTAATCCTTTTAACTTGCTTGAAGCAAATATTTCTCAACCTCTTGATAGTGGCATGCAAACTTCCCATATAAGTGGCTAAAGGTAATATCACCTAATATTATAAATGATAAGGTTTTTGCTAAGAAAGACAAGCCCCAAAAGATATTTGAAGCTCCATCTTGGGCACTTCCAACTACTAAAATTTCTGAATTTTGTCCTCAAATTATAAAGACTAAAGCAAAGTAAATGTTACTCAAATTCTATAGGAAACGGATATGTCAAAAAACCACAAAAACTCCATTTGAGCAACTCTCAGAGATAAAGCTTACAATTGATGATTTGATTGCAGAGATGAAATCATATGTAAAAAATACATCACCTTTGGAGGACCACTTGAGATCTTTTTTTGAGGGTGCATCCAACTACACAAAGGTTAAGTCAAATTCAATTAAAAAAGAGACATAATAATCCCATGAGAAAGCATTGCTTTTTACACAATAGGATAATTTTGAGGCCAAGACAATAGAAAGTGAGAGAGTTGAAGAGATAAATGGTCTCAAGAATGAACTTCTTCAAATCACCAAGCAGCAAGAGGAATTGAGAACACGACTTTCTGAGTTAAGCAGTAAGGAAGAATTCGCAAACTCATCACTCCACAAGGCTGAAGAAAACTTGTCTATTATCCAAAAAAAAGTGGCCACCAAGAGAGATAGAGTTTCAAAACTTGAAGACACTCTATTTTTTATTGATCAAGAGGTTAAGGTTTTAAAGATGATAGAAGCACTACTTGAAGAATCTCGTAAGGAACTAGTAGCTTTTAATATACTTGCATGAGCACTTACCTACTTAGCTTTTTTTTTTCTTTTTTTGTTCAATTGATATAAAAGAAACTTGACTATTACATATGCAATAAAAAATTGTTCTTTCATGAATTCTCCTTGTGCATTCTCTTTTTTTTTTATTATTATTATTCTTCAAATTGATGCCAACTTCAAAGAAAAAATTGTATTACATGCCCCCAACAATTGAGTGGAATAAACTTATTTAAACTCATGAGTAAAACTAGCTATCTTAATAAATTAAACTTGAAAGCAATCAAAACTTCTTCCAATGATATGCTTGAACTTGACAAATCATCCATAATTACTCCAATTATTTGATTGAACTAGAGAAGTAAATCATCCCAATTTGCTCCAATGATACGATTAAACTTGGGAAATCCTCAAAACTTGTTCCAGTGATGTGTTTGAACTTAGCAAGCCATCCAAACTCATTCCAGTGATGTGATTGAACTTTAGGAAATAAGTCATCCAAATTTTCTCCAATGATATGATTGAACTTGTGAAGCCATCGAAACAAACCGTTGTTTTTTTTAGAGATGTGACTTAACTTGAAATATAACTCTCAAGTTGCCTAAGTACCCCAACAAGGGGATTAAGCCATTACGTAGTTCAAACTAAACACATTTTTTTAGTGGGGTGCCATTCACAATTTATACTCACGTGGGCTAGGAATATCCATTGCTTAACCACCTTGGACTAGGTGGAGTATTTAATATTTTAACCACATAAAATACCTTTAATGCAGAAAGTTAGCAGTTTAACCACATGCACCTTTGATGCTTACCATACATAGTTTATACTCATGTGGGCCAAGAGTAACATGCAGTTTAGGCTCGTGCATCAAGGAGCAACATTTTCTTCATGGATAATATCGCTTCAAAAACTTGCCATTTATGGGGCCTATGCGTAATCCATCTTTATCAACTAACTTGTAAGCACCATTGGTGTAGACTTCTTTATCACATATAGACCGTCCCATTTTGATATGAATTTACTTTTCATTCATTGGGTGACGGTAATGGGCCTTTTTACTGCTAACACCAAATCTCCAACTTGAAAAGATCGAGGATGAACTTTGTTATTTAATGCCCTCGTCAGAAGTGCTTGATAAAATTCAAGTTATTATTGTGCTTCGAGTCTTTTCTCATCTAATGCTTCTAATTCCTCAAGTCGAAGACGAATGTTGTCTTCAGTAGTGAGTCCTTCTTGAATTGCTATATGAAATGAAGGTACTTAACTTTCAAAAGGGAGAGCAGTTTCAACCCCATAAACCAATGAATATGGAGCGCCCTGGGAAATAGTTCGATGAGTTGTTCGATATGCCCAAAGAGCTTCTCCAACTTTTTGTGCCAATCTCTTTTAGATTTTGACACTACTTTCTTTAGCAGATTGCATAAAGTTTTATTGAACTCTTCTACAAACCATTTACAGTTGCATTGTACATCAAGGAATTATATTGCTTGAATCTAAATTATGTGTAGATTTTAACCATCAACTTATTATAGAAAGGCTTCCTATTATCTTTCTTTACTTTCTTGAGGGGGATCGCCTCTGCTTAGTTGGAGAAATAGTCTGTAGTTGCCAATATGTGAGCATGACCAGCCGACGACTTAAGAGTAATAGGACCTACAACATCAAGACCCCATGTATCAAATGACCATGAAGCAATTGTAGGATGTAAGGGTTTAGAAAGCTGATGTATAAAGTTAGCATGCATCTGACAAGCTTCACACCGCTTTGCATAATTCATAGAATCTTTAACCATAGTAAGCCACTAGTATCCCATCCTTTTAATTTGAAAATGAAGCCTAGGACCCAACTGGTGAGCTCCACAGACTCCAGAATGTGCCTCAACCATAGCTTCGATTGCTTCTTCACCACTCAAGCAGCGTTGATAAGTACCTTTATAAAATCAACGATACAAAACATCTTTGTACAAAATGAAGCGAGATGACCTTCAACACACCTCTGTCATATGACGAGGGTCTTACAACAATTTTTCATGCTTTAGATGCTCAATTAGTGATGTTTTCCATTCTTCATCTTCATCAATTGAGACTGATATGGCATTCAATTCCTCACAGTCAACCTGAATCGATGAAAGCACAATCCATTTATTGCACACTAGGATATTTGTCGTTTTTTCTTCAAAAAGAGCTAAAGCGGTAGCCAGGTTAGCCAATGCATCTGTCATCTTATTTTCTTTCCTCGCGATGTGACTTAAGATAATACTTTCAAACTTCTTTAACAAACAAGAGGCTAGTTGAAAGTAAAGAATCAAATCTTCCTTTTTAACCTCATAAACATTTAAAAGCTAATTGATGACTAGTTTTAAATCACCGTAGACTTCAATTTCTAAAATTTTCATTTTCAATGCCATTTGAAGTCCAATAATCAATGCCTAATATTATGCAACATTACCGTAGCACAATTCATTTAATACTACAGAATATATCAAAACTTGCCTTTCTGGTGAAACAAAGATAATTCTTGCCCCCACTCCATCAAATCGAGTTGCTCCATCAAATAACATTATCCATGCTGGCAAAATTTCAATGAAAAAGGCATCTTCATCAGGTAATTTATCAAATACTTCCCAGGTATTTAGTAAGATCTTGTCCTTTAACTATTTTTTGAGAAACATATGTGATCTCATACTGATTGAATATAACCAACCACTTAGCCAATCTTCCTAAAAGCACTGGTCTTGACATTACAAACCTGACAAGATTAGCACATGAAATAAGTCAGATAGAATATGCCTCAAAATAATGCTTCAACTTTCTGATTGCATAAAATAAGGTAAGGCAAATTTTCTCAACAAAGGAGTATTTCAACTCATTTTCAGTTAAGGCTCTACTCAAATAATATAAAGCTTTCTCCTTTCCTTCATCATTTTCTTGAGCCATTAGAGCACCAATTGACTGTTCCTGTGGTGTAATGTACAATATCAATGGTTTTCCAAGTGTAAGAGCTCCAAAAACTGGTGGATTCATGAGGTATTTTTTTATGCTTTTAAAAGTATTTTCACACCCTTTATCCCATACTAAGGGAGTATCTTTCTTTATCAGGTGATTAAATGGTTGGCATCTTCCAACCAATTTTGATATGAACCTTCTTATAAATGTGAGATTGCCTTGTAAACTATGCAATTCTTTAAGATTCCTTGGTGGTGGCATATTCTAGACAGCATCAATTTTGGTGGGATCAACTTTAATTCCACGATGTCAAACTATGAAGTCAAGGAACTTGCTAGCTATGACACCAAATGCACACTTAAGCCGGTTCATCTTCAAGTTGTATTTTCTTAGTCGATCAAATACCATGGGGAAATCTTTTAAGTTATTATCTCTATTTGTAGTCTTGACCACGAGATCATCTATGTAAGATTCTACCCTTGTGTGTAACATGTCATCAACAATATTCTGCATATCTTGTTGATAAGTCGTACCTACATTTTTCAACCCACAAGGCAACACTTTGTAATAGTGAATACCCTTTGATGTGTGAAAAGCCGTACATTCCTCATCTTGTGGTGACATTCTAATTTGATTGTACCCAAAGGATCCATCCATGAAAGATAAAGTTTCATATCCAGTGGTTGCATCTACCATGAGTTCAATAAAAGGTAATGGAAAATCATCCTTTACACATGCCCTATTTAGATCTCAAAATTCAACGTAAATATGTATCTGACCAATTTTCTTCTTGATTGGCACAATGCGAGAGATTCAAGTCGGATATTTAACTTCCCTGATAAAACTTGTATCAATAAGCTTGTTGACTTCAGTTTTGATTAGAGAGATGAGATCTAAGTGAAGTACTCGCTATAACTATTTTACTGGACAAGCCCCATGTTTTATGCCAAGGTGATGGATTTCAACTTTTGGATCTAATCCTAGAATTTCTTTGTATGTCCAAGCAAATACATCCTTATACTCATTCAGAATTTTGAAATATTGTTCTTCTTTTTCAAGATTTAGAAGCTTGCTAACAAATATGGGACAAAGCTCCTCTATCGTGCCAAGATTCAACTCTTTAAGTTCATCAATAGTTGCTTATTCACCATCTTCAAGTTATGGAGGAGCTTTTAGGACTTCATCTTTAGGACTTTCTGAATTAGGCTCTTCATCAACAATGATATGATTGTAGAGGTGTAACTCATAATTTTCTTCATCATGTGGCTATTTGATCTCAACAACTCTTATTCTTTGGAATGTGATACTTCATTTTAATGCTCCATCTGCTTTTGAAACTGGGACATGCACCATTATCCATGTTGGGTAGTTTATATCTTGTATAAAACCACTTGCCACCAATCTATTGAATTCTTTAATACACGGATCATGCGACATAGGATTTAGCTCCTTTTTAACACGTGTGTAATTAGAGCCGATGGTGATTTCCACTTTATCTTCATCTGCACCACTCTTTCCGCATGGACATTTTATGATGCGCTGCTTTATTTTCACAGGTTTGTCCATATTGATGACTAAGATTGTAGATCCAGCTTTATTTGATTAGGATAAGTGAAGAGTTTGACTCTCTTTTTTTGATTCCAACATATCAATTTTACCATCAACACTTCCTTTTGCAGCATTATTTTTAAGTCTATTAAACACAGAACCTCTCAAATGTGGGCTTTTATTAAACCTACTTTCATCTTTAACACCAAGTATTTTAAAGATAGAAAGATGAGTAATCGGAGTACTGAGACGATCAAATACAAAAACTCAATGATTATTTTATTTTTGCTCTTCTTGCTTCACATGATCTTCTACAAAAATATGCTGGACATCAACACACTTATCCTTCTTTGTTACACGTATCCAGACTGGTTCTACAACTTTGAATCCCAAGCTAACCTTTTGACTATTCAACATAAAATTTTTGTCTCTTTAGTTTTGGTTGTGCTTCACGGAGTCCATGAACGTTTTCTCCAATTAACTCAAGTTTAAGCTCACTTAAATTGGGTAGATTCACAAAGTCATAGCTAGATTTTTCAAGCAACTTATACACCTTAGGACCAAATATCCCATCAAATTCTTTGTGGGAAACCCCTACAATAGATGGTTTATTATGGATTGATGAGCTTATACCAACAATAAGCATGGTGAAGTCCTTCTTCAGAGTTTGACAATTACTTGATTCTACCACATTTAATTGACTTTGAGCTACATTATTTGACTTAATACATACTTCAACTGGAATTTTCTTCTTCTCTTGAGACGACTGTGATGTATATCAAAATTTTGGTAAGTTGGAATCATTACTGCGCTCGCATTCTTTGCTCGTCAAAACCTCGATAATTGTCAGTTTACTAAAATTTTTAAAGCAATATTGTCTCCCTTCAATGAAGTGGTTGCCTAGAGCCTTTGCAGGCTGCACTTCACTTACTAAGTCAGGATTCAGATAAAGTTTAGCATCAGTGAAGTATGATTCAGCTTCAGTAAATGGCTTCACATTTACATCAACTTTCATAACTTCTCCATTTTTTGAATACTTGAAGCATTGATGGAGAGTGGAAGGTATTACTCCATTTTCATGAAGCCATGATTGTCCCAAAAGTATGTGGTAGGAAGTTTTTGCATCAATAACATGAAATAAAGTACTTGCTTTCAACTCTCCAACTATGAGGTCTAGATGAATCATACTAATGGCCCGTTGGCCTCCTTAATTGAAACCTTGAATCGTTAGGTGACTACGTGAGGGATCCTCAATGAAAATTCCTAAATTCTTCATGATGTATTTTGGCATGATATTGACGGCAGATCCTCTATCAATGAGTATGTGGTTAATCTTTTACTCCTGCATACATCTTGAGATAAAAAGTGGCCTATTATGAGATTTTGATCCCAATAACAAGTCCTCATCCATAAACGTAATGGCCATACAACACGAAGTGGAGTGTTGCGCTTCAGTTTCACAAGATATAACATACACTACTTCAATTCTTTGATCAAAGATTCCAGTAGGAAAATAATCTTTTGAAGTCCCCTAAATCCTTTTGTAACCTGCAAATGAATTTTTCTACTTGCTATTTGTAGCCTTTAGACTCTTCAACATCTTTAGTTGAGGGCGTCTAGCCACATGCGAGACCTTTAATGCTAATAATCAAGATTGATTAACACATCATCTTCTCCTTCGTTGGTGTGTCACAAGAGTCCATTCACCGTTATCTTTAGTTTTTGTGGTAGAACTTGTTTCCAGCTTAGTCACTTCATCAATGAATTGAGTCTCCACTAACACTGGATCTAAGATTCTAAACTGAAGCATTATTGATGCCCCCATAAGTGAAGATGGGAAAACACTGTCTTTACTTGCAACACATGTAGTATCTGCTACAATTATGGCATTAGCAAGGTTTGATCCAACAACATCTTCTGTATCAAAATTATTTTTCCATCTCTTGCTAATGCCATTACCTTATCCTTGAAGATGAAGCATTTCTCTATTGGATGCCCGACAACTCGATGATACTTGCAATATTTTGGATCACTTTTCTTTCCAGCTTCTTCAAGACATTTTAATTCCGACAGTTTAATCAACTTCCTTGTCAATAATTCATCAAAAATATGAGAAACATCATAATCTGGAAATGGATACTCCTTCTCCTATATTTCTTTCAATGTTTTCTTACCTGTTGGGATGCGTTGATCTTTAGTTTTCTCACCAACCTTTTTGTCACTTGTAGGAATTTTTATGAAGGTTGTCCTAATCGTCATAGATTCCTTAGTACCAATTTTGCCATATTTTTCACCCTTCTTTGAATCTTTCTTTTCTTTCTTCTGGTCTTCAATTGAAATTCCAACCGCGCGATTAGCAATGCTAAGCTCCATATCATGGGCACGAGTGGCTAATTCTTCAAAAGTGCGAGGCTTGATTCCTTGAAGGATGTAGAGAAGTCCCCAGTGTATACCTTGAATACATATCTATACTATAGACACCTCTGAGAGTTTATCCTTGTAATTCAAACTTAATGTATGCCAACGATTGATGTAGTTTACCACTAGCTTGTCTTTCCATTATTTTGCATTAGTAAGTTCAATCATGCTCACAGTCCGACGCGTACTGTAGAAGCGATTCAAAAACTCTCTTTCTATTTGATCCCAACTATTAATAGATTCAGGCTCTAAGTCAATATACTGTCAAAGGCATTTCCTTTTAATGATCGTATAAACTATTTCACAAGAAGATCGCCGTACGTCCCTGTATTGTTGCATGTCTCTATGAAATGGGCCACGTGCTGTTTTAGATTTCTTTTCCCATCAAACTGCTAAAATTTTGGTGGTTAATATCCTATCGGCATTCTCAGTGAGTTAATCCTCTTCGTATAGGGCTTTGAATACGCAATAGAACTTTGAGAGGGCATGCCATACTGAGCCCTAATAGTATTGGTGATCATGTCCTGCAATTGTTGAACAGATAATGTAGCAATAGAAGTTGCAAAGTGATTGATCCTTGGATCAGTTTCTTGCTTGTAAAGCATCTCCTCAACTTGTTTATGCACCATTGTATGGCTAAGGAAAGATCAATAATTGTAGCTAAATACTCCAAGATGAGAGTATTCCTACTTGTTCATGAGTTGTGCGATTTGTTGATCTTTTTCTTCCACAATCTTTTGGAGGTCAACTATAGCTTGAGTCATCCGAGCAAGTTGTTTATCTACTGTTGCCACTCCAATCACTGTAGCCGATAGTCCAGCAAAAGATAATACCTTAGGATTTGTTTCCTTTAGACTTCTAGAGTCAGAATCATCAGATGAAATGAAATCAGTATTCTTACCCCCAGTCATGGGCTAATTAACAGATTCAGCAGATGGGTCAACAGCATCAGCAACATCTTTCCTGGCCAAGGCGAGTTGGTTCCTCTTAGGTGCCATTGAGTGGTTGCAAATATCTTCAAAATTTAAATGGGAGAAAGAGATGAAGGATAGATTCAGATCCTGTCAGCTATGCCAGAAATTTGTTCACACAACTTTTGTTGTCTACAAAATTAAATCGCAAGATAAAGAAAAATAATTGACAAATTAAATTTGTATTGAAGAATATATGAGAATTACAATTTATAAAAAAAAATATAAATTTCCCAACAAAACTAATCCCCTAATTCTTCTCCTAATATGATCCAAGGGCTTGAAGCCTATTCTTGGATATATGGTGTAGTATCATTTGACTTGGTAAAAGACACTACGAAATTTTTTAAAAACTCGAACCTTGGCTTTGAGATCAAAAGACTTGATGACTTGATGTTTTGAAGAGGTATAGGACCTTCACGGAAGCAATACATTGTCACAGCAAAAAACTTGAAGACTTAAGTTTTTGACTTGAAAATAGGTGAATATGGGAATATGAGAATATGAGAATATGTGTGAGTCTCTAATCATTCCTTTATATAGGTGCTCAACAGGAGACTTCAAAATAATTTGAACACATTTGATAGTTATCTCTTTGATTCATATTAAAAGATGATATCAAATATTATTTACCTGATTGGTCCACATACATAAATATGCTATGTGTCCCAACTTGATTAGCTTAAGATTGTTAGGCCACCAGATTTGATTTAATTGACATGATATGCCTTCATCTTGACATTTATCAACATTTGATTTATAGAATAAATATTAGAATATTAATTAAAATTAACTATTTATTATTTAGAATTTAATTTAATAAACTTTAATATATAAATAGAAAATTTTAAATTAATAACTAATATTTATTTATACATGTCACTTTTCAGTTGGACCAAAAATTAAGCCGTCTACAAGTTGTTAATTTATTAGTTTAGAATTTGTTGGGCACAAGATTAGTTGATAAAAGTTTATTAATTATAACGTGAAGAGTTATATTTAAAAATTTATTAGTTTTAATCACCACAATATTTTCTTGCTTTCTTAATGGAGTTGATACTTAGTGTGGGGTGTACACTTACTATTGGGTTTGTTTTAAAATTATTGTGTTGATATGTTTTGATATTTAGATGCTCAAGTGCAATTGACAAAATATTGCTATATTATTTCTTAGTAGAGCTAAAACTCGTGCAATATTATTTTATAAATTGGAATTTTTATTGAAGTATTTATACTTTAATGTTTTACTTTCAAAATGGGGGTTGTTGAGTTTGTGCTATTAAATAGTGTGGACATCATAGTGTTGATGTTAATTTTTGTTGCTTTGGCAATCACTTGGATTACCTTTGTCTAATTGATAATGGCACCCAAAGTTAGTAGAAAGAGAAGAATGAGGCATTAAGTAGTAAAAGGGCAACATTCAATGGAAGTCGTTTTATTTTAGTTAAAGCACAAGAGCTTCATTCAAAAGTCAATAGTGACCGACCTTTTGCTAAGGGGAGAGGGATAAAGGCCAACAATAGCTATTATCCATTTAGACAACAAATCATAGAAAGAAAAAGTTGGTTTAAATTTATTGCAACTCCCTCAGTAGCAGTCAGGTCTGTCGTTAGAGAGTTTTATACTAATCTTCAATTCACAAATGGAGATGACATTTGTCTAGGATTGTCAAGTATCTATATCACGAGAGGTTACAAATAATTTTTTTGAGACACCTTGCATTGATAATGCTGATGAGTATCAATATTTTATAGAGACCGCTGTATCTATTAATAAAGTGGTTGAGTGTATTTGCAAGCAACCACCAATGTGGAATGTAGGAGCTCATAATCAGTTTTGACATTTCAAATCATCCAAATTGAATAATGAGAGCTTGCCCTTGTTCAAGTTTGTTTCTGTACGAATGCTACTGAGCTCACACCTTAGCAAAATTACTTGGGAGAGGGCTATCATGTGATATGCTATCTTAGAAGGGGCTCCTATTGATATTAGATTATTAATTAATTTTTTGATACATTGTTGTGCACTGAAGGCTCTCAAGACAGCTCTCTGTTTCCCAATCTCATTACAGAATTATGTGTGACTGTAGGGGTTAAATGGGATTATAGTGAGGAGCTGCTCTATCCCGACCCCATTGTTCTTGAGCATAGAATTGAGCCCCACATCCTCTTTCGGAGGATCCAGTTCCTTAGAATCAATGTCAGGCCACATCACAACGTCTAGATATGTTGAAGAATATGCTTACACAGGTACTATCTAACTAGCAAGCCATAGAGGGACACTGTCATGTTGTTGAGGAGCATCTACAAGCATATATTGCTACTCAACAGCAATGGTATACGGCGTTGGTGCGATATCATAATATTCTATCTAAAGAGTGGCCTGCTTTCCCACTGCTACCATAATTTGATGTTCCTGTTGCTGCAGTTCCACCACCAAAGGCTGATGAGGATGACAATGCTGACGATTAACTCGGAGCCTATTTTAAATCATTTCTTTTTCTTTGTGCAATTTCTATATGTATTTTCTATTATTTCCTTTTTTTGGTCAAGTATCTATCATGTTGACGTTGTTACACTTTGAAGCCAAATGAATATGAATTTTAACTATTTCTTTCTTCTTACATAAATTATTATTATAAAAAAAGTGACAAAGCTCAAATTAACCAGATATAGAATGTCTAGCTGTATGAAAGAGGGGAGAATAATATATAAATTGACTTAATGCCTTCAACTCTAACATTAGATAAGACTTAGTATAAATAATTAAAACGTATTTAGCTTTGTTGTCTTATGACTTGTATGATTAGATAATTTTTTTTTATTAGCTATCCAAATTTTGGATTTACTTTCTAAGATCAACTAATATTGAACAAAAAATTATCCCACATAAAATATATCAATTTACACAAAGCTAAATTTTTCCATGTCCCATTAATAACATTGATCTTACTATAAATCAAATGTTTCCTATATGATGTACACATCCAACAATGGATGGACGAGTTCTATTGTCTAAAAAGACAGTAGGCTTGCACTTGGGTGCAAGGATCACAATGCATGACTAATATGTTTCTAACGGCTGAAATAAGTTTTAAAGTTAATCGTTGGATCACATAGGACAGTATATCTTGCGCAGGGGCGCAAGTATATTGTGCCCCCCTACACGACAATGTCCAGATGGACAGTAGCATTACGATGTGGCACAAGGATCTACTGCCTCGGCACAAAGATGTGTCCAGGGGGACATACTTGTATTGGATAATATTTGATATCAATTTGATCACGTCTCACTTTAAATTTGGATCAATTTTGATGTGATCCCAAATCAAGTGGACTCTTATCAATATGATAATATCCCACATCAATTTAAATTCTTGAAAGATGTTTTAAATACTTTTTATTTTTATTTCATTATGAATAAAGATTTTATAAATTTTATATTCTATTCCTTTTATTAAATTATAGTGGATAAACACCCACAATTAGTGTATAATATAAAATTTAATTTTCAAATAATAATTGACTAAGTAGACTTCTTGGTAAAATGGGAAGTAATGGATCTAATTAAATCTATTCCCGGATAATTATTTCATATCCCCCTTCATATCTTTAGAGTTTTTAAAGGTATGTTACTATCATAACAACATCACATAATATGAACAATAATTGTTGTAACTCTAATATATTTTTTGTTTTTTTGTTTTATTTTTTTTTTTGTGTTTTATACATAAGAATTTCAATTCTTTTTTTGTGTTCTATTGACAAGAAATATGTCAAGCAACCATAGCAATGAACAATGACATAAGAGGAACACTCCCTCAAACACAATAACAAAAGGTAATAATAGTCGTCCGAAGTTAGGTGTAAAAAGGAAAACTCCTACCATTCCACTGTCTCAAAGTTTGGGAGACACACCTTTTCAAGATAGGAAAATCCATTAGAAGACAAGCATTTGTAATTTATGCATGGTATGCTTAGAATTAGTAGATATCATGCAATGAAGGTATTTTCAAAATCTTGTTACCTTAACACATCTATTTTTTAAACATCTTTTATTTTTAATTTTAATTAATTTTTTGTTATATGTATTACACATGATGATCAATCACTTAAAAAAGAAAGAGTTGCTACATACATCTTTGAAAACATTTGATGGATGGGAAGACTATGATAAGGGATTAGCAATTGACCAAAGGATAACATGCCCAAAAAGGAAACAAAAAGGTATGATACTCAGGTCATTCAAAAAAAAATGCTTAGTCTTTATCGATTATATGTTTGTGCTCAATTAATTTAAAAGAATTATGATATATGGATCCATTCAAGTTGGAGATGGAAAAAATTTCGAGCGTCAGACATCAGTATCTAGATTATTAAAGGTAGATGCAGCATTAACAACTACACAATGTGAAGCTATACAATTAATGGGCTTTTGGGCCATGACGAAGCTTCAAATAAGATCATTGGAAAAGAATTTGTTACTATGGATTATCTCTTGCTTTGATCTCGAAACGCGGAATTTGACACTCAATAGTATAAAAATAGTGATCATACCAGATATTGTCCATATAACATTTGGTATTCCACATATTAGCAAATCCATTTCAATTCCTCAAGGTGTCTCGAATGGTTACGAATTATATGGTTCAATATTTGAACAAAAGAGTAAGCTCATAACTGTGGAACAATTGTGCAACCACGAAAAACTATCATGGCAATAGTTTAGTTTTCAAGGTTCAATACATGATACTGTTGTTTATCTCTTTTTTCCCAGGTTCACGTGGAATGATTAACTTGGAAGATCTAGAGAGTTTGGTTGATATTGACACAATTAGCTCATAAAATTGGGCTCAATTGGTTATTGATAAACTTGTTGCAGGAGTTAGAAAGTACAAAGAGAAAAAGCAGACATATATCTCTGGATATATTTTACTGTTGCAGGTTAGTATTTGAGAGTAATTTATTTTATCTATGTTTTTAATGTTTTATACTGAATAATTAATTGTAAGCACGCTATTGATGTCTACAATTGGTATTCTTGTAAATGCTGTGTCAAGCATGTCCAAAACTCAAACAAAAATTAAATGCTCAACAAACACTTGTGGGGCAATGGTCCCAACAAGATGTGGCCAATATGTTAAAGGTCTTCTGAGCTGAAGATGGCCCAACTAGCCCTAAGGTATGCGCAACAATAATATATACATGTCATGATTTATTTATTATTCAAACCTTTTTTAAACAACTAATTTTGTATCAGATTTGGGAGATAACTAAAGAAGTTCATTCTCCAAAATACAATAGCAAATAGGTGTCTCATATGCACTAAGAATTAGGTAAAGACATTCAAAACTTCATGAACCAGTTTGCAATTCCATTTTCTTAACTCATTACCATTTTTTATAACTCTATATCACCATAACTCATGGCTAATGACTTTTTGGTAGTTGAGGAGAAGTCTAGAATTCCTTATCAAGGTGTCAATCTAAGTACGTCCTTAGGTGTCATAGGTTGTGGATATCAAAGCCATCAAGCTAGATTAAACTTGTTCTTATCGGAGCAGCTATCTAAACTTAATAAAAAAGTAACTTTGATTGAGAATGATATCACTCGATTTATGTGCAATAGTATTAGTTGTAATCATACTGATGGTAGTTACTTTTCAAAAGATGGAATGATGCGGCTAAATGAATCTATATATGAAATTCATACCCTCGTCACCAACATGCCATAAATGTTAAGCATAATGTTGAAAGACAAATTACATCAAATACAGCTTCGAATTTGTCCCTCAACTATCCACACTTTAGTTTTAGAAAAAACAAATTTGGGGAAAAATTTAGGTGAGGAAACAAGAATGAAAACTCCAACCATGTGTTGTCCACCAGATTCTACTAAAAAGATTCGACGGACCCCTCCAGCACGAGCATTGAATTTTGAGAACTCACCAGGATTGATGACACCAAAAGGTGTTTTACCTAAACAAATTGAAGATATACTACATGCATTACAAGTTGATAGATGTGATAATAGTAGTAAAGTCATAGATTATTTATTTGACAACTCACTGCCCCGAAAGTCAGTAAGAACGTATTACATTTAAATAATCACATACAACTTTACATTACTTTGAATTTTTTTTTTAAACATATGTTATTTACAATTGATCAGCAATGTTCTAGTGGATTATGGTAATTGAACTCTTACTAGAGCACAATTAGTACCTTCAGGCCTAAGGAGTAGATCTCTGGAGTAGTAAGTTTTATGAGCTTCTCACATAATTTTGAAAGCAAATGATTTTAATGATTTTTGCATATTGTGATCTTTTAAAATATCTGAATGTGAAATTCATGTCTTTCAGGCTATTGAGTTGTTGCATATGCATGCTAGTGTGAAGCAAAAGTCCTTAATGATCGTGTCCCTCATTGGAAGTTACCTACAATGTTTTCGGTAATTCAAGTTATAGATAATTAGCTATATTCATATACTACACCTGTGTAGTATATATATATATATATATATTTGCCACTCATGTCTTTGCAGAACTTAGCTCTGGAAGATGGATACACTAATGAAAAAATTGATTCAGTTGTATTCAAAGATAATTGTTGCTTCATAAGACCACCATTATATCGGAAAACAATCATAATCCCAATTAATAACTTATGTGGACACTGGTTTGTGGCAATAATTGACATAAATAAACAGGTTTTTACAATTGCAGACACACTTGATGTTGTCGGAGAAAACAAGCGGCGCTGGTCTTTAGTGTATAAGGCGATAATGATTTATGTGACTTGAATAATATTGTTCTCCACATCTATATTGAATTTTCTAAACCAATTTTTTGGAGCGTTGATTTAGATCTCACATTTTAGGTGATTGGTAGACAAGTGGAATGACTCTAACATTAAGTATACTTTATGAACTAATTTTAAATCCCAGCAACTTCAAATTATACCACAACAAAACAACAGTTATATGAATGCAAATTGCAAATGAAATTTATGAGTTCTCTCATTTTATTATTTGGAATATACCCTACAACTTTTACTAATCTCTAGTTGGTCACTTACAGTTATGATTGTGGATTATATGCATGCCTAATGATGATTTGTCTAAATGCCTGCTCCCGTTTGCTGAATGAGATTAATTTAACTATATTACAACAAAGTTTAGCAATGAAAATATGTTACTATAATGAAAATTGTATTAAAAATGGGTATGTTCATTACAAGCAGTAATAAGTTTGTGTTTTGTATCTTGTTTATTACTCAATTTTGATGCCCTTTGTCTTGTGTTGTTCTAATAGAATGAAGGTGTATATCTTGATGGCATATAGAGGATGTGAGCACATTTTTTTCAATAGGGACATAGCATGTTTGACCTTTGAAGATGCAATACAAAAGTTTATTGGAATGATAAATGTAGATGACGAGATGAACCTTGGTTTCCAACCAAAATTGTACATAATAATAACAACAAAATCTATGCCTAAATATGATGTTGTTGAAGGCAATCTGACAATGTTGGTTACTAAATACATCGATATGGACACAAAAAGAATAAGCTTCAAGATGGAACTAGAGTGAGGACAATGTATCACATGTCCACTAGTTTTTTTTAGTTATTTTTTTTACAAAGTTATATTACTTTCAGGTTAATTTGAAATATGGGAACAATTATGAATTTTGAGAATTAATTTGTCTCCATTTTTTCTTAATTTTTCATGGAATTTTAACTGACACAAGACGCCTTTTTGTTTTTTGCATATTTTATTACAAAATGTATTGCATTATCTAGAATTTTTGAAGTTACATACATTATGAATCTCATATAAAAATAGTTCAAAATATTTTTAAATTGATCAAAAATTGAGAACAATATAAACATGTTTAAATATGATTTTGGATAAAAGCACCCTAATGCAAAAGCTACTTTTGGATAATTTTAGGTCACATTTCCTTGCATCGAAGCTCAAACAAGTCGCACCTCGGCGCACAACATACTGGACTCTAGGAAAGGTATTTGCATTTTGGCGCCAGATACTTGCACTAGGGTGCTATCTCCTTAACATTGCCTTGCGCCGAGCCGCCGAAGCTGTACCTCAACGCAATATGTAATGTGCAGGAAGATAGTATGTTTGCACTTAAGCACTAGATTGTTGCGCCTCAACGCAAACATACTGTACTCCTAGACATTGCCTTGTGCCCCAACACAAGATGCACTATTCTTCAAGACACATGTTTGCGCCCAAGCACCATATTTTTGCGCCTTGACGCGAGATGCACTGTCCTCATGACACTTCTTTGCACCCGAGTGCCAAACCATTGCGCGCCAGCTCAAAGTATACTGTCCTACTAAACATTGCCTTGTGCCAAGGCATAAGACATTTGCGGCCCAGCGCATGAGAATCTGTCCTTTATGGTAGAAATTTTTTATAATATTTTTAAGGAGTTTTTATGGTGCTTAATTTTTAATTTTTATAATATATTGTGTGTTTTTTTCAGTAAGTAGATAAAATTTTGGGCGAGATTCATAAATTCATAGTACTTTTTGTCCAAATTTTAACAAAAAATTGGGAGGAGGATTGGAAGTGTTAAAACATTTGCAAAATTTGGCCTAAAATTGTTGAATTTCATTACTTTGGGACTAACAATGACCAAAATTAAATTATAGGGCTAAAAAGACAATTTTTTCCTACACTTACAAATTGAATTAGATAAACACTACGATTACTTATATATAAGGGTTGTATAGGTAGTAGGTTAATAAACCTATTTAGCAAGTTACCGATTAAAATAAACAGAATGTATTGATCTATTGATGCATATCACATGAATTAAATGTATTATAACTAACGTTAGTCACCTACATTTCTCCTAATAATGCAGATTTTTCTCTCTTATTGGATGTATATATGAGTGTGACAATAAGTTTGTCTTCAAAATAATTCAAGATTAATTGCAACAATAGTCAATCGTGCATAATCAACGCTATTTAGTTTCCAAGTCTATGTCAACAAATAAATGACAATGATTTTTTATTTATTTTTTCTGTGATCCACTTGCCACGCTTCATACAATTCACAACTTTAATTTCCTTTAGGTTGATTTTAAGTGGAAAGAAATGGAAGGAGAAAAAAAATATATCAGATTTTGCTTCAAAGAAAGAATCTGAAAAGACAAAAAAAAAAGGAAAAGTCTATGTGAGCAATTATTTAGTAATACATATATGTAGCAATATCAATATTGTTAATAAAACACATGATTTTCTTTTGGTGTATTTTTCAGAAATACGAAAACACCCTTATTTCTTACTTTTAATTCTAATTGGCAGATGTTGCATATGATTTTGCATGCATAAATACTTCTTGAATATTTAAATGATATAATTCTTTTAATATTTGAATAGATGATGAAATTATATAGAGTTGGGAGCCTGGGAGGTACAACTCTTGTAAGTATTTGCTAGAGTTGTTGGTGGTCTTCGTAAGTATTCCGTGGGTTAGTAAATTTTATGAAAAAGTACCATTTTTATCTTATTATTAGAATATTTTTAAAAGAGAATTTAAAGGATAAATTTGGGATATTAACAAAAATTGGTATCTAAACTACTTTCATGTCTTGAATTTTCTAGTTTACCCTTTAAATTAAATTGTCTATTTAATTGTTGAAATAAATTAAAAATATTATAGTAAATTTTCAAAAATAATTTTCTCTTAGGAAATAAATTTTGACAAATATATTGAATGTATCAAATTACTTGTTATTATTATCTACATTGGCCGCTCTAGAAGAAGTCTTGGTGTTGACAGTACGGTTGTCCTCGCATTCTGATTATTGACTCATACTGGATACACATACAAGTCATCACCTTCACTAGAAAGAGCTAAGGCCATTTAATTTTTCGATACATTTCGGATACAGTTGGTTTTATCTTCTGGATTATTCTTTTCAATTAAATGTAAAATAATATAAAATATTACCGCTCAATTTATATATATTTATATATATAATATGCTATAAAGATTTATAATCATTTCAAATATGACATTAATAAATATATATTGGTTATTTGCTATTCTTTATTTTTATTTATATTATTATATTATATACAATAGCAACATAAAATAATACAATAACTGGATGCAGTGAAATTATTGATCAAACAAAATTTTATATGAAAAATATCAATCTTAAAAGCTCTCTCTTTTAAAATAGAATTAGATATCATTTTCACACATTTCGCAATACATTTGTATTAGAATAAAGGGTTTAAGAGGGATGAAATAGGCCCAGTGCAATTTTTTTTTCTTTTTAAATATACTTTTATAGTTAATTGAAAATTTTGCACCAGAAGTTTTCAGTCAATGGCACAAATTAAAGTAACCAGAAATACTTATAAAAATAATATGAAACTTATATATAATGGTTTATCAAATGCTTATATTCACTATTTAAGCTTTTATTAAGGATTTTAGGATGCAAATACCATTGACACGTTTCAAAAAGAATTAGTACAGTTAAATTTAATAAACTGGACAAGTAAAATAAAACAATTGTAACCACACTACAAACAGTAAAAAATAAAAATAATCGGATGTAGCTATCACCATGAGAATGCACAATTATCAATTTAGAGGTGTAAATGAGTCGAGCCGAGTTGAGGCGAGGCCGAATATAGTAAGCTCAAGCTTGGTTCATTGAATATACGAAGGCTTAAGCGAGCCTTATCAAGCTCGATAAAAATTGTCACAAGTTAGCAGAAGAATTTGATTTGTATAAGTTCAGATGAACTTGAGGTCATATAGGTTTGGATTGGTTAGAATTCACTTAAGCTCAAAATAAAATTAAGTTTTCAAATTTTTTGTTATTTTTTTAAAAATAACAAACAAAATAATAATAATAATAATATATTATTTACTTATCCTTGTGGACCTTATTATATATAATTATATATACAAAAAAAAAAGCTTGTTTAGGCTTGTGAATTTTTTGAGCCAAATATTGTTAAGTTTGATTTGACTCATTTAATTGATGAGTTTGAACTATTCATGAATTATTTTGTCTCATTTACACCCTTAATTGTTATAATAATTCTAGTTAAAAGGAGTCAATGTAGTGCTTTCAGTAGTACCTCGAGAAAACTAAGTAGTGGGACTAGATATTGCATTAGCAAAAGCTTGTGTTGATGAGATCATGCCCTTGGCTTTCAATAATAATCTTCAAGCTCTCATGAAAAACTTGATCCAACGGTGTTATAGATCATATTAAAAAGTCCAGGTAACATATCATATTGAAGTATTGGTTTTATGAATAGTTCTACTCATCACAATTTTTTATGTCAAATCAAAGGTAAAATTGCTCAAGAAAGCAAATTATCAATTATCAAAATAAGAAAATAAAATATGAAAGGTAACATATTGAAATATGCCGCGATAACATACCACAATTCTTGATATTAAATCAAAGGTAAAAGATATGTATAATTTGATCGATTAAACAAGAAAACAAATTACCAATCATCAAAATAAGAAAATAACATAATTGTTGATCATCCAAACAAAGAATGAAGGATATCATATTGAAGTGTCCAACGATAACATGCCGATTTTGTGACTGAAAATTCGTCATAATTCTTGATCTTAAATCCGAGGTAAAATATATGTATGATATGATCAACTAAATAAGAAAACAAATAATCAATCATTAAAATAATAAAATAAAATAATTGTCAATCATGATATAGCACACTACCCAAATTTTTAAGAACCAAAGCCAAAGTCCAAGAAAGAAACATGATAATGGAGTGCAGTGTCTGAGGCAAGAAAGAAGGAATCAGAAGAAATTGAAGATGGGGAGGAGAAGTGCCCAGAAAACGAAGTGACAGAGGAGTTAGGATTGCAGAGAAACAAACTCAGATTTTTTGTTATAACTTAATTGTCAAATCCCTTGCTGAACGGGATTCTTAAACTTGCTGAAAGAAAAGGACAAAAATTCTAACTAATTTCTATTAATTAATAACTAACTCATCATTCAACGTTAACTAACTCTTCTGATCCAAAATTAGCTGAATCCCTAACCTTAATCTCGCCAAACGACGCTGTTTCATTAAGTTGTGACGACATTATTTTCCATCAATTTTCTTGTGCTGCTTACTTGCTTAAACGGCATCGTTTTCTGCTGCAGTTAAAATTAAAAAAACATATTTTTCCTTTGAAGTAGCGTTTCTCTTCTGACTTCTTCGTCCCATGTTCTTTCTTTGCTTCATTCATCGCTAGCTTTACAACACATGAAAACAAAAATCTGAAAAATTCCCAATATTTTTACTTTTCTTAAAAAAATTTCTTTGGGACACCAAAGATATAACCAAACAAAGCCTTAAGTTTATAAAATTTAACAAAGCGTATCTTTTTTGACGGAACTTCTTAGGGGGTACTAAAACATATACTTATTCTCAAACAAAGAAATCTTTGCGAGTTTTGGATATTCTAATTCATGCCGCCTTAAGGGCCATTTATTTATCAACTTTTAAAAAGATAATATATCATAATTATTTTAAAATTCTCAAATTCAACACCTAAATTATCATTTTTGCAGTCCCCAGGCCCACGTTGTCCGGCCCCACCTTGCCCCCCGCAAGCAAATATATCGCCAACCATCAGGGGCTGCGATTGTTAGTGCTGGTGTGGTCTTGCTACACAAGATCAATCCCCGTACGTTAATATTGTCCGAACCTCCCCTGAAAAACAGGTTATATTCAATTTCCTGCAGATCCACTGCCACCTGGTCTACACATCAACACATACTCCATTTTTCTCAGCTGGAATCATTTGTCTTAATTAATCAATTCTCCCCGGAAAAAAAAAAGAAAAAAGAAAAAAGGGGTTCAACTTCTACGTTTCGCTGCATCTCTACAGCAGCTTGACCGAAGCTGGAAATTTTCTCGTGCATGGCGGCGAAGTCAAGACCACCGCCTTTTCAGCTGCCGGAAAATGGACAACCTCGCCGGCGGCTACTTTCATGCGGCTGCCAGAGTAGTCTGAGTCGAGAAAGTGGGATAACCAGAAGGCGGAATTTGGCCGGAAGAGTTGGATTTCTGGAGAGCTTGAGAAAGAAGGGGGCGAATCTTTCTGTGGTGAGGTGTTGCATTGACGTCAATGGGTGTGCAGTGAGTGATGGTACCTTGGTGGAGGTGATGAGGAAGGCTCAGCCCTACCATGTGATGCACAGGGGTAGTACCTTGGTGGTGGTTTTGTCAAGTGAAATTGTTGATAGTTCCTTCTTACCCACCGTTCTTGAGGTATGTCTGTGGACCTCCTGATAAAAGTTATATTTTTGTGTCAATCGAAGAGGAAATTTCAGCCAAAAGAACACGAAAAGACAACTTATTTTGATTAAAAGTAAAATTATTTAATTTAATTTGAATAAATACAATGTTTTCTTTTCCTGTATTGTAGTGAATTGCTTTATAATTTTCTTAAATTCATTATTCTTATTTTTTTAAATACATGGCAGTAAAATTTTATTTTCTAAAACAGATTGTTTTGCCCACTAAAACTAATCTGATCTAGCTCAAAATGAAATGCATCGTCATGCACGTTCTAAAAATATATAGATATAGAATTATAAAGATTTGAATTAAAAAAAAAAAACATGGATAGATGGACAGTGACTTATTTTACACATTTTTTTTAAATATAAAACAACACATAAAATTTAATTGAGTGGGAGCATTTTCTTATGAATATAATATATTTTGGCGTTAGTGTGCTTTCAAAGGATGCGTCTTTACTTGCATCTCATTTTTTTTAAAGAAAAAGAATTAAAATTAAGTAATTTGGAAAATAAAAATAATTATTAAAGATGCGATTGAACAAAAAATAAATTAAAATTGATGCTGATAAAATATATATCTTTATATAAGAACAATTATTTAAGAATGGTTTATATGTAACTACCAATGTAAACATGTTTTTATGAAAAAAAAAAAAAGACTTGGTAATGAGATAAAAAAGTAAAAAGTTGGATAATATAATTTTAAAAAAATAAAATAAAGAAAAATGTAATGACGTGACATGTCTGAAAGGATTTATCTTTAATTTATTCTTTTCAAATTCTACATGCAACAAAAAATAAATGTATTAAAAGTAAAGTTCAGAAGGACACCCCCCCCGCCACCCCCCCTAAAAAAAAATGCCAACTCGCTAACAAACAATCACAGCCTTCATTTGTGATTTCAGTTTTCATCTGAACTGACAGTGAACAAACCATCAAACTTATTACTTCTTACTTAACCAAAAAAAAGATCCGTATAAAATACTTAAATTATCGTATGTTGTGGGGACAAGTGTAGCCCGGCCTATCAGACAACTCTAAAGTCCTAAAATGGGAGTCCAATAATCCAACTCCGATTCCGACATAGATATCCCTATTCCAAATCAGAATCTAAAACCAAAAATAAAAAACGAGCACGCGATTACCTCTCAACTACCCCGCCATTGCGCCACCAGCCTCCCACGGCCAGCGACCATAACCAACAACGCTTAACTTCTGATTGAACTAGGGTTTTAGAATCCATTAATGGCTGCTTCTTCTCCGACCCCTTGCGCTACAATCCAAAACTTCCATCACCGCCGCCAATCAATTTTCTTTCCTTGCACAATTTGGAGCTCGGCTACTATAAACAGATGTCGGTTAATTAGAAAGCTTGGCGGAATCCAATCGGTAAAAGTCTCGCCTTTCGAGGGTAATGAGGGGTTCGGAAAGAAAATCAATGTGTTGGGGGACGGTGAGAGCGGAGGAATTGAAGCGAGTAATGCTGTTAAAGATGAGCTGTTTGTGCTTTTCTTTCGCGAGGCGTGGCCTTATTTTCTGGCGCACAGAGGCAGTACTTTCGTTTTCTTGATATCAGCTGAGATTGTTGATAGCCCTCATTTGGATCCTATTCTCATGGCACGTTTTATCTTTTTGCATTTTATGATTTTTTTTGTCTGAATTTTCTGTATGTTGTGTATATTCGCCAAAAGATTGAATTTGGGTGTTCATTTTGTGATGTGTGCATTGGCTGTGGCTGCATATGTCTGATTGATTTGCAGGATAATTGTTGTGGGGGGATTGATCCAATGTATGGAACATTTCTGTAGGATATTTCTCTGCTTCACGGGCTAGGAATCAAGTTTGTTCTTGTACCCGGGACCCATGTTCAAATCGACAGGCTTCTGGCTGAAAGGGGTGAGAAAGAATCTATGACTTTATTAATTATATCCTGCTTTGTGTGGAATCTGATTTTAAACTCCAGGTTAGCAGCTATTGTACTGTACTTGACATATTCTAATCCATAAGGAACTATTTGGGTTTCAAATAATTACTGCAAATGTTTGAGTTGATGCTCCCAGATATGCTAATTCTTGTTATTTTTGCTTTAGATACTTTATAAATTTAAATTTTTCATGTCTCAGGATGTGAACCCAAGTATCTCGGGAGCTACAGAATCACGGACTCTGATTCTCTTAGAGCTGCTATGGATGCAGCTGGGAGAATTCGTATCATGATTGAGGCAAAGCTGTCCCCTGGCCCTTCCTTAAGTGGCATCCGTCGTCATGGAGACAATATTCGGTGGTATGATAGTGTCAGTGTTGCCAGCGGAAATTTCCTGGCAGCTAAGGTGAGGACACTTCTGGCATCTAAATCATTTTTACATTTGTTTTCCTGGTTAGAATTTGACTGTTTGGGTTTCCTCATCATCATTATGCTGAGATGCTAAGATGCGATATTCTTCCTTTGGCAGAGAAGAGGAGTAGTTGAAGGCATTGATTATGCATCAACTGGTGAAGTTAAGAAAATAGATGTTTCTCGCATTCGTGAGAGGCTGGATCAAGGTTCCATAGTGCTCTTAAGCAATCTCGGTTATTCAAGTTCTGGAGAAGTATTAAATTGCAAGTATGCTAAATGGCTTTTCATAGGAATTTTTCTGGCCACTTGCTGGATGTTTGTGGAATAATAGACTTCAGATGACTAAGCAACTTCCATAACTGTTAGCTTAGACCGGGGAACTCAATGATTTGTTTCCCATGTCTGACTGTCAAAGTTTATGCATCTGTTTTCTTGTTTATTGGTTTCAACAAATTTTCTTCATGGACTTTCCTGGCTGTGAACGCATGAATGATGGAATTTTGTCACATGAATTTTAGCATTGTAGAATGCATAAACTCTGCTTTTATTAATTTCCCG
This sequence comes from Jacaranda copaia, assembly GCA_014898725.1. Classification (NCBI taxonomy): domain Eukaryota; kingdom Viridiplantae; phylum Streptophyta; class Magnoliopsida; order Lamiales; family Bignoniaceae; genus Jacaranda; species Jacaranda copaia. The sequence goes on from JACGDI010005774.1 coordinate 34,243, forward strand.
CTATGGTGATCCGTAATTGATTTCTAGGATTCAATATTTTCTGCTTCTCTATATTGCAGCACTTATGAAGTTGCAACAGCATGTGCCTTGGCTCTTGGTGCGGAGAAACTCATTTGCATCATAGATGGACCAATTCTAGATGAATGTGGGAGGCTTATCCGGTTTTTAGCTCTTCAAGATGCAGATACGCTAATTCGTAAACGAGCTAAACAAAGCGAGACAGCTGCAAATTATGTAAAAGCTGTTGATCAAGAAGATGTTGCTTGTGCAGTGTTTGATGATTCAAACGAGGTGGCTCCTTTTCCAAACGGAAAGGCTTTTACTGCAAAATTTCTAAATGGTGTTGGCTTTGACAATGGGAATGGACTTTGGTCCAGCGAACAAGGTTTTGCTATTGGAGGTCAAGAAAGGTTGAGTCGGTTAAATGGTTACCTTTCAGAACTAGCCGCTGCAGCTTTTGTTTGCAGAGTAAGTCTCCACAATTTGGCGATCATCTCATTGTCTATTATTCAATTTTTGCCAGCTAACTAAATATATACCCTGGATTACTCGTCATTGTTTGTTTGTTATTTGTTATATCCAGAAGTTGTTTGCAACTGCTAAACCTTTATATCACTCAGACTGCCTCGTTGCAAACTTGGGAAAATGAGAAAGAACAATGATCAAGCCATGATATTTTTTGCAGTTTTAATCAAACTTTACATTTTCCCCTCGAAAAGGGGACATATCCAGTGAAATCACTGTATCTATAGCTATACTATGTTTCACCTTTTTTATTCCAAATTTCCGTTTCTCATTTGGATAAAGGCGTGCCTATTCTTCTGAGCCTCATGATGCCCTCTCCCCTCTCAATACAAAGTGCGGAAGATCACTTTGTCTCTCTGGTTCTTTGATTCTTTTCACTTTTTGTTGAAGAATTTGCAAATTCTGCTATTATTTTTGTTAATCTGTGTTTTATCAGGGCGGAGTCCAAAGAGTGCATCTATTGGATGGCACTATTGGTGGAGTTCTACTGAAGGAATTGTTTCAAAGAGATGGAGTAGGTACAATGGTGGCTAGGTATGCTGTCTTTAGAAGATATCTTCCTCAAACTATTTTCAAGCTATAATTGTTTTCCCTTGAATGTTTATCCTGTAAGATAAAACTAGCAGCAGATGCCAAATCAATTGCCATTGTCTCTACAATACTTTTCCTGTTGCCATTGTCTTGCAATTTTTTCTTCATTGTCCAATTTGGCAACATGATGGGGAGGTCAAATTCTGCAGTTTCCAAACATTTTCATTTTTCGATGATCCATTTTTACTTCATGGGCTTTCTTCCATCCACCCAAAAAATTGCTATCCCGATTTTGCAGTCTCTTATACCCAGATTGCATTTGTTGCTTGACAGAATAAATGACCTGTAATTGTACAGTAAGATATTGTCGCAGAACCTTCTTTCTCTTCTCTCTGTTTCCTTTTATGTCCTATGCAAAAAATGCAAACCATTTGTGT
>JACGDI010005774.1:35775-93048 GCA_014898725.1 Jacaranda copaia
AAAAAAACAAAGAAAAAGAAAAGGGAAAACGAGTTGAAACGAAAATTTGGGAGGCTGTGCAATATGAGTTGCTGATTCACTACTGAAGTATGGTTTATTTATTTGTCAGCGATCTTTATGAAGGGATGCGAATGGCTAGGATCACAGATCTCGATGGGATCAAACAACTTTTGTTACCTTTAGAGGAGTCTGGTACATTGATAAAGAGGACTCAGGAAGAGGTTTATAACTGTGATGCGCATATTTATATATATATATGTCTGTGTGTGTGCGTGTTACTTTGATTTGTATGACATATTGTCTTTTGTGTCTATGATCATTGTTTCCATGCATTGCAGCTGCTTCAAGCATTGGATTCTTTCACAGTTGTGGAGAGAGAAGGTCAAATTATAGCTTGTGCAGCTCTCTTCCCTTTCTTTGAAGAGAAGTGTGGAGAGGTGGCCGCTATTGCTGTTTCTCCTGAATGCCGTGGGCAGGGACAGGGAGATAAATTACTTGGTATGACAATAGATCCTCCCTTTTGTCCCTTGAATTGTGTTTTGCTCAATCGGCTTTTATTGGATGTCTTACTGCTTATGTCCATACAGAAGTTCATAGGCATCTGCCTATCCAAACGATTGTTAGAGATTTAGAACTCTGATTCCATGAAAAGTTCCTTTGAATGGTTTCAAAATTGACTTCTTTCTGTATGTAGATATCCCTTTTTGTAATCATACAAAACTCTCTCTCTCTCTCACAAACACACATCATGATAAGAAACATCCACAACTTCCTGGTTTTCCCTTGCATTGCCTCTTGTTTTCGACGCCTTCCCCTCTTAAAGTGATAAACTTTGTGCCTGCAACCAAAATATTTAGGAAAAGCAGTAATTATATTTCCTTTATATATGTATATTCCTGCATGAAGTGGAAAGGAGATAAATTTCAGGAGCAAAGTCTCTTGATTGCTCTCATTTTCCATTTAGAGTTCTTTGATTTTATTTTATATGTATGGATGATACCGTCTCCTTGGATGTGCACAGATTATATTGAGAAGAAGGCATCTTCCCTTGGACTGAAAATGCTTTTCCTACTGACAACTCGTACGGCAGATTGGTATGTCATTCTGATTCTATCTTTTGTGGCACAGGTGGCAAGAACACCTGAGAAATTTTCAGTTCCCTTGATATTATCTCTGCATTTCCTTTTTCTACCACCCTCCACCCTCCCCCCTCCCTCAACCAACACCACCAAAAAGATTATAGAAAAGAAAAGACAAGAAGAAAGAATAAGACTTGGTTCAACAAACATACGTCCTGTATATTCAGATGTACTTTCTAGTCTTATATCAATGCTAGATCAGAGTTCCACACCACTGTCTTGATTGTGTGCTTTAATGTTAAAACATATGTTTTATTACCATTGAGACTGAGACAATCTTGTTTATTGTCGGTTATAATAATGATGCTTCCATTCCACAGGTTATAATAATGATGCTTCCATTCCACAGGTTTGTAAGGCGTGGCTTCTCTGAAAGCTCCATAGAATGCATACCAGAGGAGAGGAGGAAAAAGATCAATATTTCTCGCAGATCTAAGTATTACATGAAGAGGCTTTTACCTGATAGGAGTGGTATCCGTCTAGACAGTGCTTTTGCATGATGTGGAAACATCTCTCGCACTAGTTGTTATAATGTTTAATGTTGTTTGATAAGAACAGATCGAGCAATGAAATCCAGCTTAAATAGACATTTAGATCTCTCATCCTGTAATGAGTTTGCATCCCCACTAATCCATGGAGAGATGAATTTGCATCTATTGGGCCATCCAAAGGGATGCTGCCCTTAGATCCTTAACTGACACCAAGAGCATCGGTGCATGCAATAACTGTACTTAGAATTAGTTTTAGGACAGTGGAAGGGTTGTCTGAGCAATAAGCGTGTTCAGTAGGCCTACAGGTAGTCTATTTACTTTTATATTTTTCATTTAGTTTTGGGAAGAAAAAAAATTAGGAGGAAAATCTTGTATGACGAGTATATTTGAACGTTAGTTGATCGATCCTTTTTTTGTTTTAATGCCACATTCAAACTATATTATTTCAAGTTGGTATTTATTTTCTTGGAAAAGAAATAAGCAAATGTTTATTTTCAGTGATTTTACTCTACCTTTCACTTTTCATTAAAATCTTGGTAGAAATGATTTTCAGAGAAGTGTGTTTCACCTATTCATATGGGGGATGATCAGTGGGAGGGTCGTCAGGGTTTGGTGAGATCTGGGTTTCTCTTCCGTTGGTCCGTTCTTCGGCCATGTTTGGATAAACTTACAAACTGTACAAAACATCTTATCAAGTGTTCAATAAATTTTTTTGTAATGAGCTTACAAGCAATGTTAGAATCTTTAAAATTTTATAAATTCATCAAAACAGATATAAGTAGTTTATTTATTTTTAAAGTTTTAACAAATTTTTAATTTCTCAACATGTTACGAATTTTAAAACAAAATTTAGCATCCTGTGAGTCCTTAAAACACAACTTATAGATCTATAAAGTGGATTTAACAAATACTCTCTTTAAGCGCTTAAAGAGCATCAAGAATCATGTTATGGCTTGAACCAAGTAACAAAAAGTTCAAGCCAATGCCCATTTTGAGGGAAGGAAAGCAGCATATATTACACGATCCTTAACTTTCACCGAGCAGTAAAGACTAGTGGGTCATCAATACCATTCAGAATGATATCTCGCTGTTGTCAATGCCTCAAAGATTGGTTATGGAAAATAGCCATTATAACACATTCCATCCCATATATCTTACCTTCTGGGCTTTAGTAACAAGAGAAAAAAAGAAGTGACAGAGAAAATGCTTGATTAGAAGTATGAGGCAAGCATGCAAGTACAAATGTTTGTCTGAATTATTGAATTCAGGACGTTGCTGAAAAAACATGTTTTCCTAGAGAGTTCAATGATACTTCGGAAGGACATGCCACATGAAGACTGAAACTTGTGCCATCTCGACCACCAAAAAAAGCCCCAAAAAGAATTGTTGAAAAAGTTAAATTAGTTCCCTTCCTTAGGAGGGCCATTCCATTTGAAGTTGTCTGCGTATGATTTAGCCTGCAGGCAGAGTAGGCAAAGAATAAAATGAGAGAAGTCAAAATTTCATTTCATTTTCATCCTTTGCTGCAAAGTATTAAGGGTAAGGGGACATAGACTCAGTTCTTGTTTCTTTCATTCCATAAGTAGATGAGCACAAAATCATAGTCCAATCATTCAAAAAGATCAACAAATAAAATCTTTTACATGATTATGTACAGCAGGAGATCACCAAGAGCAAGATAACAATCATCTACAAGTACCCGTGGGACTTACCACTCTCAGCTTCCTACCACAACCAACGTCTAGTTTAACTTTCAAAGTCAGACAAAAAATTAGTTGACGCACTATTATTTTCCTTTAAGATTTTGAAAATGTAAAGTCACAGTACCTTCCTCAAATGCAATCTAAAGGCCACTACTTCCAATGCAATTGATTTTTCAATTTTTCAAAAATGAAGTAAATATGTAGGCTTACATAAACTCTATAAGTAGATTTTTTGACTTAATAAGACATCCAATAAGGAGGAAGCATATCTTTCACCTAAAGCGTCAAGAATACACTATCAATTAACCAAAGGAAGTTAAAAGTGCATTATTGTCTGACTTCACTTTGTATTTGGATTCATTCGTGCACAGAGGTGCTTTGGATTTGTATGTGTTTCTTGAATACCAAGAGCGCAAAACAAGGAATACAATTAGTAAAATAGAAACTGGCCTATTGCTTGTGGAGATTTCTCTCATATTTGGTGTTTTAAAGATTTTGGAGTTGTTTTGGTGTTTTTAAGATATGAGAATGAGATATGAGGTTGTAAATGGTTGTAAGATAGAATGTAATAATTGTAGTGATGTAATTTGTTGATATGATTTGAAATTGTGAATGATTGTGAGATTGTTTTTGAGATATGTTTGAAAATTTTACTTGAAATAATGAAAGTGTTATATAACATTTGTTTTTTTTTTTGGATTTAAAATAAATTAACAATTTACAATTAATTTTTAATTTTAGTAAATCAATATTTTTCTTTAACTCTTACCAAAATATAATCTATGAATAAATCTAGTTTTGATTTTTTTTTTATTTGTTTGCTAGTAATAATATATTGAAAAATTAGTCTAATTATTTATAATTTTTGTTTTTTATTACTTCATTAAGCAATTAGGAAAAATAACCTATCAACAATTTTATCATTTTGTGTATTTTTCATTATGCATGTTTTTATTTGAAAATTATGATTGATAAATTAAAAAAATTTGAAAAAAATTATACTATTATGTCAAGTCCAAATATTTTATCCAAATATTTGAAAAAATGTGTTCATAAACTTTTTTAAAAGAAAAAAAAATTCAAAATTATACTACAAATTTTAATATTATATTTACAATTTGAATTTTAAAATATAATTAACTAATTATCTTTTTGAGAAATTCAAATTAAAGCACAAAATGAAAACTTTGTAAATGTATTTTTTTAAGTATAAATAAAAACTAAAATCTTATTTAAAAGACTTAATTTTTCAAATGAAGGGAGAGAGAATTTCAAACTTGGTGAATATGGAAGGAGGTAGGGGGAGTAGTGATAATTCAAGAGAAATGGAATTTTGTTTGACAACTAAGCACACTTTCTCCATTTTTCCAATCTCATAAATCAAAAATTTTAGAGTTTGATTGACAAGAAAGTACAACCTAAGCATCCAAATGCACCAAAGTCAACTATGATGGGTATCATTTTTACTTTAATTGCACTTCTTTTACGACCGAAGAGCCCGTTTGGATTCATTTTCTACACCCATTTTTATTTTCTCTTTAAAATAAAAATAGTGTTTTATCAACTTCTACACCGTTTTTTCATATATTTTCATATTCAAAACATTCCTTTTTACATTCTCTTTCTATTTTCATACTTATTTAGTATTTCCCCCTATTATTACTTATATCTACTATTTTATTTTTTCAATACTTTTTTCAGCTATTTCCCTCTATTTGTCACAAAAATATTATAAATTTATGTAATTTTATGTTATTTTTTAAAATAAATACATATTACATCATCAATTTAAATTAAAAAACAGCACGACTTTTAATATAAAAACACTCAACATCTAAATACATTTCTTTTTTACACCTATATAAACCTAAAATTTTAAATAACACATTCAAAAACAATTTTATTTTCAAGAACACTTTTTTAACTAATTTTTTACTATGCATTTTCATTATAAACTAAAGTTGCTGTAAGTCTCAAAGGACTCAATTAACGAAGAACTTCAGGTTACATCAAATTTGTTTGCATTGGACAGATACATGATCGCAATGTAAGAGGAGCAATATGTTGAAGGGCTAATCTCTTCCTCGAGTAGGATATTGCAAAAATAGAAACAGTATGTACCGTATATTCCCAGCCATGCCTTTCTGCAAATTCTGTTGCAGCTTCTTTACTGTCAAAACTTAATCCAGCATCACCAACATTTGCATAAGGGTCTCCAGTGGATGTCTAACTCCAACCCATCAATGGATTTTCCCATCTAACAACAATTATGCATATTAGGAAACATCCACAGCTTACGGGTTTTCCCTTGCAATATTCTTTCTTGTTTTCGGCGCCTTCCCCTCTTAAAGTGATAAACTTTGTGCTTACAACCAAAATATTAGGAAAAGCAGTAATTATGTTTCCTTTATATATGTATATGCCTGCATAAAGTGCAAAGAAGGAGAGAAATTTCAGGGGCAATGTCTCTTGATTGCTCGCATTATCTATTTAGAGTTCTTTGATTCTATTTTATATGCATGGATGATACCTTCTCCTTGGATGTGCACAGATTATCTTGAGAAGGCCGCATCTTCCCTTGGACTGAAAATGCTTTTCCTACTGACCACTGCACAGCAGATTGGTATCTCATTCTGATTTAATCAATGCTAGATCGGAGATCCACACCGTTGTTTTGCTTGTGTGCTTTGAAGTCAAAACATATGTTTGGTTGGTATTGAGATTGAGACATTTTCCTAGTTTGTGGTCAGTTGTATTAATGATGCTTCCATTCTGCACGTTTGTAAGGCGTAGCTTCTCCGAGTGCTCCATAAATGCATACTAGAGGAGAGGAGGAAAAAGATCAATATTTCTCGCAGATCTAAGTTTTACATGAAGAGGCTTTTACATGATAGGAGTGGTATCCGTCTAGACAGTGCTTTTGCATGATGTGGAAACATTTCTAGCACTTGTTTGTTATAATGTTTAATGTTGTTTGGTAAGAAGAGAACGTGCAATGAAATCCAGCTTATATAGACCTTTAGATCTCTCATCCTGCAACGAATTTGCATCTCTTGTACCATCCAAAAGGATGCCGCCCTTAGAACCTTAACTACGAGAGCATCTGTGCAATAACTGTACTTAGAATTAGTTCTAGGGTGATCAGTATGCCAGCAAATAGTCTAGTTACTTTCATGTTTTTCATTTAGTTTTGAGAGAGGAGGGGGGGGGGGAACAAAAACAAAAACACTTGGGAGGAAAATCTTATGTGATACAGTATATGTGAGCATTAGTTGATTGATCCTTTTTTTTTTGTTACAGTGCCACATTCGATTATATTATTTTAAGTTGATATTTATTTTCCTTTCCAAGGAGAATAAGTAAATGTTTATTTTCAGTAATTTTGCTCAACCTTTCAATTCTCGTTTCATATCTTGGTTTTAATAATTTTTCAAAGACGTGTGTTAAACCATCCATATGGAGAGATGAATAGTGGGAGGCTCATCAAGGTTTTGGTGAGATTGTGGTAGTTGTCTTAAAATGGTCCCTTCTCCTACCAGATTCAGGACAAGCTTACAAAATGTTACAAAATATTTTGTGAAGTAATTAAAATTTTTTGAGAGCCTGTAAAATATTAGTCAATGTTCTAGTAAAATTTTATATGATGAGCTTGTCAACAATGTTAAGATTCTTAGAAATTCATACTCTATTGAAAAGACACAAGTAGCTTTTTATTTATTTTTAAAATTTCAACGAATTTTGTAAACTTGACATACTATAAATTTTAAAATTTTATTTTATCCACAAAATTATTTTTAAAATAAAATTTAACATCCTATAAACCTAAATCAAGAATTATGCTATGGCTTGATCCAAATAACAAAAGCAGCAAACAAGACATGATCCTTGGATTTTTTGCCAAGCAATAAAGACTAGCGGGTCATGAATGCCATTCAGAATGAATCTCGCTATTGTCAATGCCTCGAAGATTGGTTAGTGCAATGGAAAATGGCCATTAGTCCCATTCCATCCCACATATCTACTGCTCCAGAAAAATAACAAGAGATTCGACATTGTTTATGCTGAGAGTAAATAGATTTAGAAATAACCTTAACTCCTGGGCTTAAAAGTGATAGAACATGCTCGATTAAAAGTATCAAGCAAACATAGAAGTGCAAATAATTGTCTGATTTATTAAGGACCCTGTTGAAAAACATGCTCTCCTATAGAGAGTTCCATGACAGTTTGGAAGGATATGCCAAATGAAAGACTGAAACTTGTGCCATCTCAACCACCTCAAACGCCCCAAAAAAAATTATTGAAAAAGTTAAATTAGTTCCCTTCCTTAGGAGGGCCCTTCCATTTGAAGTTGTCTGCATATGACTTAACCTGCAAGCACAGTAAGAAAAGAAAACAATCAGAGAAGTCTTTTAACTTTCATTTCATTTTCATCTTTTGCTACAGGGTGTTAAGGGTGAGGGGATAAAGACATTCGCTTCTTTCATTTCATAAGTAGATGAGCATGAAATCCTAAGTGTAGTCCAATTATTCAAAAAGATCAACAAAGAAAATCTCAATAAAGAAAATCTTTTACATGATTAGGGCAGCAGGAGATCACCAAGAGCAAGGTAAAGATTATCTATAATGACCGGTGGAACTAACTATCCTCAGCTTTCTACCTCAACCGTCTACTTTAACTTTCAAAGTCAAACAAACAAGTGGTAAAAGCGTATCTATTCCTTTTAAGATTCTGCAAATGTCAAGTGCAGCACTTTCCCAGGGAAAAAAATTAAAAAGAAAAAAGCAAAGGATGTGAAGTGAGAGTTTATTTTTTCAAACACAAATATACAATTGGAGGCTAGTAATTTTAATGCAATTTTCTTTAATTCTTCAAAAGTTGAAGTAAATACTATAAATAGATTTTCTTTGACTTAATAAGACGTTCAATAAGGTGAGAGCATATTTTTCATCTAAAGCATCAGCAGTACTTTAATAATAACCAAAGAAAATTAAAAGGCATTATTGTCTGACTTCGGTTTATACATGGATTCATGCATAGGCAGTGGTGGTTTGGATTTCTATGTGCTTCCAATTCCTGGCCTGCTTCTCTGGGAGATATCACAAAAAATGTGTGCTTGATGAAGCCATAATACTGGTGAGAAAAACTTAACTGCTATAATTATATATCTTATTTTAGGACTACGTGAATTGAGCAAGTTGCCACCAACTGCTCTGATGTTTCCCCTTAGAATCAAAACAAGAAAACTACTGGTTGATGAACTAAACTCGACAGAAGAAGAAATAGCAACCTTTGATTTACTACTGTCATAACCTTTAACTGTTGTAACTTAAAAAATGCAACTAGATTACTAGAACCATCATAAAAACCAAACTTCATTTTATAAGAGATTTCTGCAATAGCCAGAAAGCAATTAAATTGGTTTAACAAGAATATCAATCAAACCTTCAACAATGGTGTGTGGTGCTTCTTGACCTGCAAGTAAAAAGAAATATTAAACATAAGAGAACTTGGTGGACTATCAAAGGCAGAAGCAGTATACTAGCATTTACAAAAAATTAATACTGATCTCATATCATTACAAATGATTGGAAAACGCTACCTGTCAAATGCACCCACAAGAAGCATAATAGCATTAAACCACAGAGAAAAGCCAGCATGTGAAATCATCTAGAGCATACACATCATCCATTTGTGACCTATTAGCCTTTCAAACTATTGAATAGATAAGATAACATTTTTTTTGTAATGGCATTTTAAGAAATGGCACAAATCACACGGAAAACAACATCAAAGTGGAAGGGTATCCAAATTGCAATTAAACAGGATGGTCTTGAACACCAAGAACTCCGAACAAGGAATACAACTGATCAAGCCAAGCATCCAAATGTATTGAAGCCAACTACAATAGAGATATCATTTTCACTTTAATTACGCTTCTTTTATTTCCTAAGTTTCAAAGGATTTAGTTAACAGAGAACTTCAAGGTTACATCAAATTTTGTTTCTCCTGAACAAATACATGATCCAAATCTAAGATAAGCAATTTGTTGAAGAGCTAATCTCTTCCTCTTAAACAAGAAATAAGAATTAGGATAATGTTGTTCAGTAGGACTAAAAAAAGAAAAAAATAGTCTGTACCATATATTCCCAGCCATGCCTTTCCGCAAAGTCTATTGCAGCTTCTTGACTGTCAAAACTTAATCCAGCATCACCAACATTTGCATAAGGGTCTCCAGTGGATGTCCAACCCATCAATGGATTTTCCCATCTAACAACAATTATGCATAATGAATGACATTGGAGATCAACTAGATGGTAAATAACTGATCATTCAATAGAATCCACAATTCAGACATGAAAAATCAAATGCCTAGGGGCAGAAGCAGAGAAAAATGCAGATCTTTTTTCTCTCATCCCGGCTTATTGCAGAAGAGAACAATGAAATAGAAAGATATGACCAGTTAAAGAAGTACAGAGTGCAAAAAATCATGCTATATTATGGACCAAAAGAATGAAAAGGAAGCTCCTTTCTATATTTCTAAGAAATTTTCCCATAAAAGAAATTCCTGATCATTGGAACATCATAGCAATACAATAACCACATGACAGTCAGGAAAGACCTCCGTTAATTCCATACTCTTCTGTCTGCTCCATCAAATATGAAAAAGATTCTTACTTTCCCAATTCTGAAATTCACCTCTAATAGTACACAAATCATTAAATAATTTTTATGTACATGATATAAACTGGACAGAGGATTCAGCATACAAAGTTCATTAAATCTGAATTTGTATACACATAATCATTATAAATATAGTTAAGAAAAGCTCCTCCCTTCCTCTTCTACCAATAGGCAAGGGAATGAGGAGAAAGGTAAGAGTGAAATTTAAACAAGAAAGAGGCAATGCTATGACCATCCGATGCTCGTTAAAACCAATTAGTTTTATATGAAAAAGATACATGTTACCAAATGCAAAAATTGCCACCCGTTCTAGCTTAGAATTGTCTAAATCTTGGTCAAGAACCACCAGCATAACTTTCCTGGCTGGATACAACAAGCAAGAGTATGCCTACACTCTACAACACCTAGTGGAAAAGGAAATCAGAGAAGAAAACATACTTTTGTGTGGACACAAAATTAATTTTCCACCGCCCAACCTTTCCGGATCCTTGTTGAGTGGCAGTTCGAGCAGGTGAGAAAATCAGCACCTAATGAAAAACCCAATGTTATGACTTCTGATGCTGATCTAAATGTTTCTGCTACATCTCAAATAAAATTATACTATAACATACCAATTCAAAATGCAAGAGTGAGAAAGAGAGGGAAAAATACATGAAAAAGGGCCATTTTTAAGTTAGACATCATGATACAAAGGAGAATTAGTAAATTAAAAAAGAGTTCGTTGAAATGCATCTCCAATCACAAAACAAGCGTAATGATGAAAGGAAGCAATCAATTAAAATTGTAACTTCCAACACAAATTCCAGTTTAATCTGACTGAAACCCTAGATACCCAAATCTATTAATCAATTTCACCACTATCCCATCGCCACTTAACGATAACACAGTAATTGGAATTCAAAAAAAAAAAAAAAGGGAAAGAAAACAGATACAATGGTGATGAAACCCATATTAAAAGTTGAGAAGAATTCCTAATAAAATAACATCAACTATCAATAAAACAAGACCACGATTATACCTGTCGGCGGAGGTGTTCTTGCGGGATGCCGGAGACGATACCGACCTCTCCGGGTTTGATTTCCACCAAAGAATCCTCTGTAGAGAACGCTCTCGAAAATGGAGCCAAAGCCGATCTATAGGCCCTGCCGGAATTGCTTGCTAGCCGCTGCAGAGAGGTTGCCATGTTCACGATTCCTAGATTCGCTGGAAGACGATTTCCCCTGTTTTGATAGAGAAGCACTATAAAATATTAATTTATAATATTAGTAGGAAAATAAGGATATATTACCGACTTTTGGGGAAAAAAAAAAAAAGGTCGAAAGGGGGCCCCAAAAAAAAAGAAAGAAAGGAGGGAAGAAAATCATCATTTATCCAAACTGATAAAAATAAAACTTAAATAAAAAAAAAAAGAGAGAGGATACAATGCCACGTTGGTATTATCTTATTAAGTGAATGTAAATAATGCCAAAAAAAAAGTGAATGTAAATAATGCCAAAAAAAAAATTCGATCAAGATAAATAATGTCAATTCTTTAAATAACATGCGGAGAGATTTAATTTAGTTCCTCATATTCTTAAAAAAATTATAAACTGCAGTTTTTTATGACAAAGAACAAAGTTTATAATTATCATTTCACATAACTATTTAGTGAGGTTGAAAGTAGTTTATAGTGAAAAAATACTGTTTGGAGTAAATTCGACAAGAAAGGTCAAATATTCCAACTAATGTTCTTCTCGAAATCTGAAATCTGCAACAATCAACACACGTTAAACTATCTGAGATGCCCCTAACTAAGGCACTTCAACACTCAAGCCAGTTCTAGTTAAGATAAGTTAATCGAACAGAGTATGGAGAACTTATAGTATATTTGGCATTACTTGAAACATGGTTGATTATGAGGTATTTATAGCTTTCTCCAGACATGATTTGTCAATGGTGCCCTTATTAGGTGAAGTGAGCTTTAGTTCTTGTTATGGGGTTAATGGTCATTCCAGATTTCGATACTGTTTTAAGTAGTACAATTTTCTATTTTTCAAGGTGAACAGTACCTTCGGTAGGCGCATCTCTGCCAAAGGTGGTGACAGAGTTGGTGGCAATAACTGTACTGGCTATCATGTGTCATTAATGAGGAAGCATGCTGCTTATCAGAATAATAAATGCGTCTGAGATTTGAGTCAGCGCGAGAACCTTGAGGTCGACAACAATAGATAAGACCGAGTTGGTTGGCCATTCAATTGGTCAACCAGGCTCATGGCGGAACATCCCCTCGAGCACAACCAGTAACCAATTACTCGACCAAATAATTATTGTCGAATGAGTTTGCTCCAAAGTTAATGTTGGGCTACGTGGGCCTGTTAGCCTGTTAGACTATCTCATATCACTATTTTTATTTTTTATATTATTTATTTAATAACCTTGTGAAAAATTATAATTAATAATAAGGAAAAAAACTAGATGGTACACAAATGATAAATTGGGAGGAAACTGATCTAAAAAAGACAATCAGCCCAATGTAAATATTCATCAAAAAAAATCAGCCCAGGGTAAATGCTATCAAATTCCATGATCGACGTTTTAATTATCCAAAAGGTAAGCCACTTGGACAAGAACTAGGCCCATTTGGTTTCTAACTTAGTAGATGTAATAAAGCCCACCTTTTCAAAAAATAGGCCCATTACACGAAATGGGGCCTAGCCCATACCATGATCATATAGAAGGAGAGAAAGAAAGACGGGAGGAGGAGAATCGAAAGGAAGCCGAAAAGATGGAAGTGGTGAAAGAAAAGAAACTGATGAGGGGACCAAAAAAAATTCACTCAGTTTCAGCAGCTACGTTGATAAATTCTTTTGAACCACTTGTATAAAATTGTTAATGTAACTCTGTTTTTTTTAATATTTATGAGGAAAGAAATTGAAAAAAAAATATTAAAATTGGGTCTGATTATTTTGTGGTTGTATATGTTGAACATTTAGTTCTTGGCTCTTTTTTGTGTTCAATTTACAACAACAGACAACAATCCAAATATGTGTGTAATTTTTTTCCTAAACATAATACACGTTTGCGTAAATGTGTTGCTTCAAAACTTAGACAATTCAATTTTAGATCAAACATTCGAATCAACAAATTTTGCATATTTACTTCATTACCAAAATACTGTTTTGTGTTAAAATAAATTAATAAATTACTATAACGTGTCTCTTATATTCACAAATTTTATAATTGAAGGTCATGTATTCGTATTTGTCATTTTTATTTAAATTCTTAAATTTATTTCTTGATTGATAAATAATTCTTCAATTAAGTAGACAAGTTGAACTATGATTGGCTCCCCTACTGGCCTTTCTTGTATAAGTTTAGTATAATTAAAATTGTCACTTGGTTGTACTTTTTCTTTTTCTTTTTTTTTTGGGTGAATCACTTGGTTGTACTTATTTGCCGAAGCAGAAAGAACAGATTATAACAGAGGAGCATCATTGGCACGTACCAACTTTAGCCCCTTTCATAAAATACATAAAACTTGGGCCGCAAAATTATTATTAGCACGGCGAGAAAAGATTTTATTTTTTGCCACTTTTCTTCTATATAAGTATTACTCCATGTATTCTAAATTCATTATTTTCTTTTTCCTGAATGTTACAAAATAAAATTTTATTTATTAAAATATGTTGTTCAAATGTATCATTTTATTTAAAATAATGATTCAAACCTCAATAACTTCTAATTATTTATTTTTTTGATAATTTTAGCGTATAATTATTCAAAACCTCACTTTTTTAATTTTTATATAAAATTCTTAAATTCATATTGAAGTTTCAATGGGCTTGTTTGTTTACAAACTCTTAATACGTTTTCCAACTTTCAAAATTTAAACAAACAATATTACACATTCACCAACCGTACTCCCAAAATACAAAATTTATTATCCAAAATACACCTACTTTCACACTTTAATACATTCCCGAATACTAACTAATTGTCATAAATTATCCCTTCACATTACATATATATACGCATACTACCACTCTTTCAACCTATATATACATATATATAAATACTTTTGAAATATCCATTTCACCCCACAAATTCAATCAAAAAGTTACTGATGTGACATCTTATTATCTTCCAAAATACAAATAAATAAAATATTTTTTCTTAATTCATTCTCTATCTATCACAAAAAATACAAATAAACAATTATCACATTTCCCAACCTCACTTTCCAAAATCCATTCTCCCAAAAAATCTTGAAAGAATACCCCAATTCACATTCAAACAAAGTCAATGTACCAAGGGTATAATTTTGGGTGAATTTCACTCTACTCCTTTTATTACCCCCAAGAAAAAAATAGAAATGTATATTAAATAATAAAGTGAAAGTTGTCATAAATTATATAAAAAATAAAAAATATTATTCATTATAATAATGAAAATTTTGATAAATTTAGTGATAAAAAATACATCTAGATTGTTGATGCATATGAATAATTTAGTAATAGTAAAATTTTCACTATGATTTTTTTTAATAGAATTTTTGTTGTTATTGTATATCTGTTATTAATTATAAACAACGACAACTTATAATATTATTTTCTATTATTATTAAATTGTATAATGATTAAACAAAAATTATTATGATTGGCAATATCATTAGTAATAAAATAAAAAATATTATCACTTACTAAATATTATTATTTTTACAATATTTATATTATCACTGATATTATAATTTTTTTAGTATAAGTGGGCAATATTCTTAACTAAGAAAATATAGTTCGATTCCCTTTTGTAACGACACACCCCTTCTAAAATTAGATTATTTCATCAATTTTCTTGAATAGAATGGCCTCACGTTGCAAGATATTATGTATCTCCTAAGTCCTAACCTATGGTGGTTTCCAATAATTGTACTCTATAACTAAAAGTTATTTCAAACTTTCTCGTAAGTTTTAGGCTTTGTTTGGTTATGTTTTTTCGGAATAATATTATTTTGGAGAAATATAATTAAATATATTTTTATTTTTAATTGTAAAATACACATTCTCCAATATATACATACATATTGTATATATTTTATTATTATTATAATATTAAAAAAATCACTATATTCTATTTTCACTCTAAAAACCCAATAAAAAGCATTGATTTGACTGCCATGATAAAAAAATGTTTTCTTCAAAACATAAACAAATATACCAAAAAATCACTTTCACATTCTCCAATAATTCATTTTTTCAAAACATATAATAAACATATAATAAATTAAACAAAAAACATAACCAAACACTTCCTAAATTATTGTAGAATTATTCATTATAATTAAGAATGAAGTTATTAATTAAATAAAAAATTACTGCTTCAGTATAAATTCCAAAATGTTATATCACATTTACCAAATTTAAATTAATTATTTCATATTATTAATTTTAATTAACATTTCAAAATTTTAAATTTATTATATTTCTAAATGCAAAGAAAGTAAAACGAAGAGATATATTATTTTCCTTTAATTAGATGTGACAAAATGTTCATTTATATGATTGAAGGGGAAAAGCGAAATCCTCCCCGGCCCCCCTGCCTGCTTTAAACTTGTAAAATCTAAGGCTATGTTTGGTTCCTTTTCAAGCTTGTTGCGGTGAATCTGGACTCTTTCCAGCCCCTAAGGATTGCTACTTTGATGAATGAAGCCTAAGGTCTTTATTCCTAATGCTATCCTTAGGCTTTCTCCAACTCAATCAGCTCGGTAGCTCGGTAGCTCAACTGATAGAGTTCTGTAGACAAATAGCGATTAGAGAGGAGCGAAGCAGCTCGAGTGACAACAAGAGGAGTGAAGTGTCTTCTTTGCTTGCGGAATTTGAATGACGAGGTATGCGAAGCAACTCAACGACTAATAAGAGAAGGATCAATCATTGTCGCTACGGGCCTTCCTACTTAAAATTATTTTGGAAAAATATAACCAAACATATGCTTTCATTTTCTTTCAAAATGGTTCCTAAAATGATCAGATTATTCTTGCAATTTAACTGGTAAATAATCAAAAATCTCACACTCTGTACATAACAATCATTGCCATTACATATACATACACTTACATATCACAATATTTTATTACCATATCATAATAAAAAATATTATTAAAATCCATTTACACTCTCAAAATTCAATAAAAAATATTGATTTGACTGCTACAATAGAATTTGTCTCCCCCCAAAGCATAAAAAAATATACTAAATTTTTTCAAAATAATTTTCTTACTATTTCCAAATTATAAACAAACATACATTACATTCTCCAATACAAATTTCATATTCTTCAACCCTACTCTCAAAACTCATTCTCCGAAAACATATAATCCAAAACACATAATTTATAAATAAACATTACCTAAGACACGCATTAGGAAATTATCTTTGGCTCCTTTACGTGAATAAAATTTGTTTTTGGGGTCTTCGTAGTTTGAAATTGAATATTGTAAATTGAGGTTTTTATTCCGGAAGTATTTTTTTCAAAAATTTTGGTCCAATAGAAAATAAATTGATTAGATATATATTTTTTGTTATAAAAATTGATATCTAATAGGTTTGATTTATTATTTTCACGGTCCATCTTTCATATTTTGCACTTTATTTTTAAAGATAATTCAATTAATGTATTCTTAAAATATATTTGGGGTATATCATAAATTATTGTCGATTTTGTGTTTGGTTTGAATTATTTCATCCAATTATGGCAAATAATTGAAGGACCAATCATGAGAAATGATTATGGAAAGTTATAAATTTGATTCTTTTAAACAAGTAGTCACTTGACAACTAATCATTCTAATGCTAATAAAAAATTTAATAGCTTTTTTGAAAAAACAAGAAATCGTTTGATTAAGTTAACTAAAAGTATTTAAGATGACTGCAGGTCAAACATGTCATTAATCTAATTTAAAGAATTAAATTCATTTGGATTATATTCTTGACCTCTAATTTATTCCATTTTCTTATCGCAATCTAAATATATCTAATTAATCTCTCACCTATAATGTTTTTTATTTGTTTGAAATTACTACAACTATTTTTTTTTTTAATATGCACACTAAATAATAAACCTGAGAGAAAATAAATAAAATGGAAATAATAAAAAAAAAAAGAAGTTCTGGAAAGTCCAATAAACCTGCCAAGAAAAGCATATAATCATCGAGACTCGAAAGACTATGCTCGCAGAGGAAAAGTAATTAACGATTTAATGTTACACCATTCATTATTGCGTCTAGGCATAAAAGACTAATAAGTCAACAAATTTACATGAAACCATAAAAAATTATTATTAAAATAAATACATATTATGTAGATAAATTTTAAATTTATTCTTTTAAATTGTAAAATAAAGTTCCTGATTGGCTATATTTTTATATTTTATCCAATTTCAAAATTAAAAAATACATTTGTTTATTCAATTTTCCAACAAAAGTATCATAATTTTTTATTCACGTACTCTTATTTTTTAATTTACACGCATATGTACACTTTGGTTTCATCGAAATTTGAACTTCATAACTTACATGTATAATTATGAGAATAATGTTATTGAAGCTGTTAATTACCTAATATTTACAAATCAATAATTATCATTTTCATACCTAAAATACCTAATAATTTAAAAGTAACTAATCAAATAAATAATTTTTATCTTTATATTCCTAAGATAATGGAGTCTACACTAAATCTTTTCATAATTCTTTATTTCAACATAATCCATTAAGTAATGAAATAAAATTTATCCATATCTTCCAAAACAATGGAATCCACATTTAAATTTTTTTATCACAATATAATTTGATTGTTGATATATAAGGAAAAAATGAGTCTGATAATAAATTAACTAACAATATTTAGAAAGATGATGGAATCTACAATAAATCTGTTAATAATTTATTGTCACAATATAATTTGATTGATGAAATATAAAAAAATAATAATAAGATGATAACAAATTAAAATAAAAACATTCAATATTATTACATTTTAAATGTTACTATTTTAACATATCATTTTCCCTAAATTTCTACCCTTGTAGTTTGAAAATATTCATATTTTCATACAATAATTGATATTCAAAATAAAAATAAATTGAAACCTCTAGAAATTGAAAAGCAAGATTTCAACCAGCATTAGTTGAAGTTCCCTATTATCTTCTTTAGATGTCGCCATTAATAATCTTCCCCTCCTCCGACCCTTATTAATTCGTAATCATCGGTCCTCAGAGAACAAATCTCCTGTAGTCTTTACATGGATATCTGTCGTTGGAGATAGTTGAATTTATAGGTCTCAAGTCGTCATCATCAGCTATAACAACAACACGAGATCCAACAAATAATCAAAAACTCAACGCCAAGTTTTCTCCTTTTTTCTCTGTTACTCATTGATTCCCCTTCAAAGTTCTCTTCTTGCGCACGCCTTCATTTTTAAGCAGAAAATCTCAAGAGGGTACTCGTCACTTTTTCACGAGGAGATTAGTAAAGCGTTTATTCAAGAATATTTCGATAAATTCAAGTTTTAGGTGGTGAGGAGAATTAGAAGCCAGCAGCGGCAAAACCCATGTCAAGAGATTTATATCCATTTCTGAGGAGGTTGTCTTTGGGTAAGCTGCTTTGACTTTAAGCAGACTTGACCGTTTTTATCTTTTATTTCTTTAGTTGTGTATGTTCTTTCCTTGATTTTCGTTAGTTGCAACGTATTGGGATTGTTAGCTGATAGTTGGCTTGATAATATTTTTGTGTGGATCTGTTTATGGTTGTTAATTTTGTGGATTTATATGTTGATGAAAGTTGAAGCTTGTTTGGGAATGGACAACGGGAATGTTGGTTTCCTTTAATTCTTTTTCTTATTAAATATATATATATATATATATATTCTGAATTTCCTTTTACATTTTTAAAGTATCAGGTTGTCCGAAATTTTCGGCTATTATATCCAGCTGATATTTACCAATGATTTTAACAATCACATTTCTTTGCTGGTTGGTAGTTTGAAGTTCAATACCAAAGTGATCTGTTTTCCATTTTTCATGTTTGGATAATATTTATCTCAGACTTTCATCTCAGTCATCTGTTTCCACTTTACTGTTTCATTTACATAGATTACAAATTTTTTATTAAAAAATCACAAATTTGATCTAATTGAGTTGCCACAATCCAATTATTTGACCATAGTGACATAATTGTATTCAATTTCCAAGAGAACTTTTTGCATCTGAGTTTTACATTGCAGTTCTTAAGATCCCTTTATTTTTCCCACATCTCATTTACATTGGTCTGCACTCTTGCTGTCTGGCCTCCACATACAGTGCAGATATGATGTAGGATAGAGTTAAATGGTTGTTTTGCCTGCATTTTTTATGTGAAGGAAACCATTGAATTGTTTTGTAAACATAATGAGTGTGGTAGTGACCTTGGTTTTGGACCTCCATTGGGTTGCATGTTTCTAAATGCAGCATATTCTTGAAGATAGAAAGGGAACAAAATGAGGATGGGAAACAAATACCGGAAATCAACTACTTTACGTTGCAATGCAGGGAGCAGATGCTCAATGTCAATTTTCGTGTGGAGCCTTGTCGGATTCCTTCTTGTGCTTCAACTCTATACTTTAATTTGTCGCACAGAAGTACGGAATAAAGAGATGCACAAGGGTATGCACCAGCACCCACTCCTTCGTGAGCTAGGAGATGTCGAGGAGGAAAATATACAAATGCCTCCTCCGAGGAGGCGATCTCCACGTGCTGCTAAAAGGAAACCTAAGCGACCGACTACCTTGATTGATGAATTTCTTGATGAGTCTTCCCAGATAAGGCACATATTCTTTCCTAATATAAAGACAGCTGTAGATCCCATGAGTGAAGCTGGCAACGATAGTTTATACTATTATCCAGGGAGAATATGGCTGGATACTGAAGGAAATCCTATTCAAGCCCATGGAGGTGGTATTTTATATGATGAGAGATCAGGGACTTACTATTGGTATGGCGAGTATAAAGATGGCCCTACTTACCATGCTCACAAAAAAGGAGCAGCACGGGTATAATCTGATTTATGCTATATTTTTTACACTTACACCTGAGAAAACATTCCCAACCTACTTAGACAGGCAGCATAGCATGATAGTATAAACTATATGCGACACTACTTATTATTGCTTTTGGGAAGTCTGCTCTTTGCACGTCTCATGAGGAGATTTTTTTAAGTAAAATCTTGCTGCAACCCCATTAAGAGTTTGAAGAGAATTCTCCACTTAACCTGTAATAGCCAGGATCCTCAACAGACTGTTATGAACTCCATTATGCATCGGTAATGATCTATGTTGTAGCCTTAAAAATATAGAAACTAAAAGGCCTGGTTCTACTGGTTATCAGCTGCTGATAGTACGCCCTTGCGTATCTTTGTGTAGACCTTGGTGATTAACATTCTATCCTTCTCTTGTAATCATGATTTTATTCACCCTTTTTTCATTGTAAAACCTCTGTCAGGATATAATACAACATGCAAGTCGTACAATTTCTCACAAGGAGTTTTGTGGACACAAAATCTTAATACCACTAGCAAGTTCATGGCTTCTGCTTTTTATTTCTAAATAAGGAAATGTCTTATGCCTATGCAACTATTTTGCTCCAAAGAGTTAAAATTACCTGTAGGACAGTATTGAGTTTGAAGTCATGTGTTTCTCCAGTTTGAATTTTGTTACAATTCTGCCTTAAGTTTTCCAACATTGAATTCTTTTCCATATGACCTTCCTTCCCAACCATTTGGCAGGAATAGTGGATAGCCTTTTAGATGTGCAAGTTCTGCGTGTTCAAAATCTTGCTTACTTTCAAGTGCAACCAAAGATGCAGACATTAATATTGCCATCATGAATTCTCTACATGGAAGATATTCCTTCCCAGTAGCATAGAATGACAGGTTGCAGCGAATGAGCCAGGTGAAGGGGGTGGAGACATGGCATCTTATTATGAAATGAGATCAAGCCAGTGAGTCTAATGAAGAAATAGATGAGCTTTTATGAAAATAAAAACACGAAAGCGTGTGAAATATGTGGCAACAGAAGCAGAAATTATTCCATTTACTTGTATACGAGGTCTTTAAATCGCCAAAGACACTTCTCAGTTTTTTCTTTTTGCTTGAAAATATCCAAGTTCATCTTTCTAGTCAGTATTTCAGGTCAGGTATTATTTGTAGTTTCCTACAATCTATATTTTCTCTAAACAGATACATTTGGTTTACTGATATTCAACAAACATGATCAGCTGAATATTTTAGTTCAGAATGTTGTTTCTCAAAAGCCTCCAATTGTAAGATGAGACCCTTTTGGCTTGAGAGTTACATAAAGAAAGACTCTTAGTATTTCTCAAGATTTAGGGAATGGCCAAAACAATTTGGAATACCTAGCTGGACCTATCTTTTTAAGTGGAAAAAACTTTAGATGAGAGGATGAAATCGGAGAAAGAAGCTATGCTGTGTTAGTTCCTTCGGAAACCCACACGATGCTTCGACTCTGTTTTGGACAAAGCTATTAGACTATCTGAGGGTATAGGCATGATGTTTCTACTGAATACTAACTTCATTTTCCAGTATTTGACATTTGACAATATGTTATATGATAGTCTTAGCCTGCATAAATTAGGGTTTTGGTAGGTATGCTAACTAGAAAGTAGGTTGAAAACCTAACTGTTTCTGAGACTATAAAGTTCTGCTCTCCCACTAACTATTCTTTGTTCCATGATAAGACCATGTTCTCCCTGATTTAATTTGTATCAATTGCTCGTCTCTTGCCTTCTGCAGGACTTGCAATCAAGCACTATTTAATTCTACATTCAACCTTTCCTACTGATGTTGCTTATGTTAGTTGTTTCTTCTATTTCAGCCCCAGAAACTTGGTTTTAGTTTTTGGTCAATTCCTATATGGTGATGTAGATTAATCCATTTCAGAAATGGTAGTCATGTTTTTCTCATCTCTTGGATTATATTTTCTCATCTTAAATGAGGTTTGTTTTACTGCCAACTATTCTTCTCAGCGAAGCAAGATTTTTTGGTCATCAAGGATGGTTCTAGATGATTTGATGGGTTAATCTGCTGGCATTATGATATATATTTAAGATGATGTTGGTGGGATCCGGAGCTTCAGTTTTCTCTTCCCAATGTTAAGGGCATGGCATTTATACACCAAGTTTCAAATTATTGCCCTCTTGCAATTACATTTGCCAAGATCTCCCAAGGAGAAACTGTATTTGAAGGCTGTACAAAAAGGAATAAGGGAATGATCGGTACCAGAAAAGGAGGGGTGAGGGCAGGGAGGCAAGCTTCTAAAAATTCGTGTAGATTAATGAATATTCTTGAGATTTTATGATATTTTATGTAGTGACCCCTCCTTATAGCTGTTTTGGACTCGAATTTAATATTTTGTCTGCTTTAAGCAAGGGGCCGGTTTCTATTTAGATATTCTACTACAAGTGATATCTTTATCTACACTTTCATGTTTTTGCTTCATAGTTGCATGATTTTGTGACATAGAAACAATAATGCTGGTTCATTGTTGTCCTAACTTAAACTCATTCTCTTCCATACAGGTTGATATTATTGGTGTCGGATGTTATTCTTCAAAGGATTTATGGACATGGAAAAACGAGGGAATCGTGCTTGCTGCAGAAGAGAACAACGAGACTCATGACCTTCACAAGTCAAACGTGCTTGAGAGGCCAAAAGTAATTTACAATGACAAGACCAGAAAATATGTAATGTGGATGCACATAGACGACGCTAACTACACAAAAGCCTCTGTTGGGGTTGCTATTAGTGACTCCCCCACCGGCCCCTTTTACTACCTCTACAGCAAACGCCCCCATGGATTCGACAGCAGAGACATGACAGTCTTCAAAGACGAAGATGGGATTGCTTATCTCATCTACTCATCTGAGGACAATAGCGAGCTTCACATTGGACCGCTCGACAAAGACTATCTTGATGTCACAAACGAAATGAGAAGAATTCTTATAGGACAGCACAGAGAAGCACCAGCTCTATTTAAGCACAAGGGAACATATTATATGATCACCTCCGGCTGCACTGGCTGGGCTCCAAATGAGGCTCTCGCTCATGCAGCTGAATCAATTATGGGACCATGGGAGACTCTGGGAAACCCATGCATAGGTGGAAACAAGATCTTTCGACTAACCACATTCTTTGCCCAGAGTACATACGTGCTGCCCTTGCCGGGGCTTCCTGGTTCCTTTATTTTCATGGCGGATCGATGGAATCCTGCTGATTTGAGGGATTCTAGGTATGTATGGCTGCCTTTGGTGGTGGAAGGAGCTGCTGATCAGCCGCTAGATTATAGTTTTGGGTTCCCATTGTGGTCGAGAGTGTCAATATATTGGCATAAAAGATGGAGGCTTCCTACCCAGTGGAGTGGGAAATAATTCTAAAAATTTTGATATACGATTTTGTAAGGTAAACTTTTCTTTCTTATTGCTGTCTTTGTGATATATAGAATGAGGAATTTTTAGGCTTAGAGATGTAGAAATAGATGTAAATTTGTCCAATCCAGGTTGTCTTAATATATGATTCTGAGAGGCATATAATTCAACTTGTCTTGAATGCCTATCTGGAAATCATTTGCAGCTATAAACATATATGCCTATCTAAGCTTGGGCCGTTGTTAGCCAGTGGAGGACCGTAAGAAATTGAAGGCGTCGATCTAAGCTAGGCCCAACTTTTATGGCCAACACTATGCAAAAGCCCATGCTAAAAGATATTTAAGAATTAGTCTAAAATGAACTTAGAGTTAAAGCGCAAATTCAGTGATTTCATCATTAATTAAGGAATATGTATGTTTGTGTGTGTGTGTGTGTGTACCTGGCTCCAAGATTTTCAAGAGGTGATTGATTTTAAAAAATTGTAGAAAAAGTGGTTAGCAGTAAAAGTGGAAATGTTTGGAAATTGATTAAAAAAGTAGTTAAAAAAAGGGAATTGAATTTTTAGTCAAAAAATAACTCCTATTTTAGCTTATGTGACAAAATATTAAATTATTTTTCTGTTCAAAATTTAAAAATCCATTAATAACAATAAAATTGGAGAATATAAATAACAAATGTAGTAGTTTACTCTCTTTTGTTTATTTAGTTATTTATTTTTTGAAGTAGGCATCAAAGTACCTTCTACTTTTCTTTCTTTCTTTCTTTTCTTATTTTTCAACCAAAAGTGCAGAAGTTAAAAGTAAAATAGCTTCGAGGCATTTTTTAGAAGGAATCTGAACGTTTTTAGATGTCTTAAAGTGTTTAATAATAATTTTATAAGTTTGTAACACAAAAAAATAATATGATCTTAAATTACTTTAAAACTTGTGACAAACTACTTTAATTTGGTTTATGTAAGTTACAATATCTCTTTGCAACATTTTATA
Organism: Jacaranda copaia; assembly: GCA_014898725.1. NCBI lineage: Eukaryota > Viridiplantae > Streptophyta > Magnoliopsida > Lamiales > Bignoniaceae > Jacaranda > Jacaranda copaia. The sequence continues at coordinate 60,223 of JACGDI010005774.1, forward strand.
AGATATATGATTTTATTTTATTTACATCTTATCCAAGTTTATCCAAATATTTTAATGTCTCATTGATTAAATTTTTCAAAATTGAGTTATACGCTTCTATAAAAAGAAAAGAAGACATTATTATTAGAAAATACTTCTAAAATGCACATAATCGTATATATGTATGCTGTTTAAACTTGGCATTTCATCTTTTATTTTATATTATAAATAAATTTTAAGTGTATAAGATATTATTTAAAATAAATACTTGCATTTGAAAAAGATAGAAAAAAAATCAAAGCCTTTATAACAAATTGTATATTGAAATCCTCCCATAAAGTAACTATAGTATTAAATAAAATGGGAATGAGATGGAAACAAAGGTGTAAAGATAGTGGGAATTTTAAGGTGGGAGAACAAGATGTCCAACTCTTAAAAGAAGTTCCCACTCAAGTATTCATTCCCCTTTAAGTGGGCCAAAAAGTATTTTTTCCGTTTCTTTCCTCGATACTTTACGTACAACCCTATCATGATAAAGAAATTTGAACTCTAAATATAGCTGGAATAATCAAATTGGATTGCCTAAGCATATCACTTTAATAGAACCACACATACATACATATGCACCCATAAATGTCTAAATCTTGAACTTTTTTGGTCCAAGTACATATGTATTTTTACAGGTAAATCCTAATGGGGCTTTCAGTATTCATATATTTGTATAAATAATATATATATTTGATGAGGTTGAAAGTTGTTTATAGTGAAAATAGTGATGTTTGGACTAATTCGATTAGGTAGGTCGAATAATCCAATTGTTGTATCTCTTGAAATTTGAGATTTGCAACAACAGCACACGTTAAACTAACCGAGGTGCCCTTAGCGAAGGCACTCCGACATTCAAATTAGTTCTGGTCGAAAGAGGATAATCGAACAAAATATTAAGAGCTTATAATGTATTTAGTATTACCTGAAACGTGGCTGGCAATAAGGTATTAATAGCTTTTTCCTAGTGTGTAATATGCCAAAAATGTCTTTATCAGATGTATAGGACTCTAGTCCTTGCTAGGGGGTTACTGATCATTTCAAATCTTGATATTGTTTTAGGTGGCATCATCTCCTACTTGTAGGGTAAATAGTACTTTAGGTAGGCGCCTTCCTATCAAAGATGGTGACAGGGTTGGTGGCAGAGGTTGTACCACCTGTCATGTGTTATTAATACGGAGGCATGCTGTTTGTTAGAATATTAAATACAGCGAGGATATGAGTTAGCGTTGGTGTGAGTGTCCTGATCGATTACAATCGAACAGATGGGGCAGTCGACCGGAGAGATGGTTGAACAGGCTAAATGGTTTGAAGTTTCCTGTTGAATGCGGAAGAGAATAGCATGCTCGACCAAACGGTCGTTGTCGACTGGTCTAATCCATTTGGGCCTATAACTGATGTTAGGCCTTACATGTTAAGTGGGCTTATTGTAGGCCTATTGGACTATCCCATATTAATATTTATTTATTAGAAAGTAGGTATTTATTTTAAGTTCAATTTTCTCTCAACTCTGAAGAAAATTTTCACATTTGATTAGTTGAATAAAATTGTTCTATGACGTGTAGATTCTGTAAAAAAAAATTTCAATATTTAAAGTATATAAATGAAATTTGAAATTTCTATATCCAAACTTCCATAAATGACAACATCAGCATTTCATTTATGCGGCTCCTATTTGGTCTTTGACACTTTACACGTAGTGCTGCTAAAGACTAAACATCTTTTGAAATATTCCCAAAACCACAAACCAACTCCATGGCCGTCCCAAGATTCCATGGTCCCAAACAAGTTAAGGACTTTTTTATGTTTTAAGTGAAGATTTTCATAATTTAGAACTCTTTGTGTAGCTCCTAATGCTTCTAATTGTTGATATAATCTCAAGCACATCCCTAATACCAACTCCATCAAATTTATAAATAAGGGCATTATTAGCATTAATTAAATTACAGGTCAAATCAGAAGTGCAAACAAACAATATATGTGAAATCATTGAACTATAAGTGTTAACAATGATTTTAATTAGATTTCATAAAGATGAGTTGGGCATTTTTGTCCTACTTAGCACTCTCCTACTTTAACTTATAAGGACGATAGACTTCGTTTATCGACAAAGTCTATCCTACTAATGGAGAGATTCATATTGTTAAACACTTCAGTCTCATGTGTTCAAATAAATTAAATAGATCATGATTTTAAAATAACATACAATAACATTAATATTTTATTTTAAGTCATCAACATGTTTTTGTATGATCAAATCATACGATATTATTTAGTTGTGATATGATGGAAATATATCATGTATCAATATGGAAAGCTCTTTTGCATTTAGTGTGTGTATATTTTACCTTTCAGACGAATAACAAATTAATTAAATTCAAACCCATAATTAACTAATCTTCCTAGTTAAGATGGCAAGATGATCACAAAATGATGAAGGCAATTAGTTACTTCAATTCCATCCAATACAAAAAAGTGGGAAAACAAGAAAGATGAAAACAAAAAAACAAAAAAACCAATGGTACCTTTTCCCTTTTCCTATTCTCCTCCAACGAATCATTTGATCAAATGCATACATTCCACCCCCAATGCACGTGCCAAAACACTCCCCCCACAACACACGTTTGACCCCACCACCATAACTTACGATCATGAGGGCTTCCATGCACTAGCCCACACCACCGCCTGGTCCTTCCAAGAAAGGAATATTCCGGCGGAATCTGCCGAGCACTGTCCCATCGACCATCCCTCCTTATACCTCCTCAGCAAGGACCGCACATCATCACACACCTCCTCATTGAACAACACTGGGCCGAAACTGGCAGCATGCAGGCGGTGGGACCACCGCGACGCCGTCTCCCGCCTCTCCAAGGACTCCGGCGGCGCGCACGCCACGAGGTCCACGACGGCACGCCCCGCTGCCCGCTCCAGCATCAACCGCTCATTGCTTGTTCTTGGAAAGCTCTCATCCAATGCATCAAAGTAAACCCTAAACCATCTCAGACATTCTTGAAAACCCCTAACGAATTCGATCCCATCAACTCCTACATCAAGATCAGCTTCTTCTTCAACGATTGTAAGAATCCTAGGCTGAAGTCTCCTGAAAGTGGAAATAAAAAAATCCCTACTATTACCCATTGCTCTTACAGAATGCAAGGTCCCCACACAATTAATAGCAAGCGCTTCATCTTCTTTAATGTCCAATTCAGCTAAATTCAACTCCGACAAATCACCCGCATGATGCACAACGTTAAACTTAAACGGCACGCCCATTAGCCGGGCAAACTTCTCCATCCTGCTTCCTATCTCTTTCATGACCTTTTGCACCGCCGCGGCGCCTCCGGTGGCGCCACCACCTTTGCTGGCCACCACGGTGGTTAGCCTCAGATGCGGGGTTTCATCACTCCGCGTGGCGATGGCTTCAAGCAAAGTAGGCCACTGCGTGCAAAACGTATTGCTAATATCAATTATATGAAGCTTACTCTCACCTTCGAAGGCCTCCATGATTGCACCATTACAAGCAACATGTCCAAACATAGTCCAGGGGCTAACTTCTTGAAATTTCAGAACCATTTTCCTCGTAGACTCGAAAGAACAAGTCTTCTCCGAAGCAGACATCATAGTCCGATAAGTCCTGTCCCCGGAATCCGTCATGCGGCTGAACAAGGCCTGAACGAAATAAGACGCGAGCTTCTGATCAACATCACCATAAGGCGAGCTCAGCTCATTGAGCATCCACATGAGTTGTTGCACGCGAGTACTATTCTTATCAGCTATAGCTCTAGCTGTTTCAAAAAGAATATCAGAAGCCCACTTGCTATTCTGGCCGGAAAGCACAGCTGCGAATTCCAGATTGACGTCGCGTGCCGGAGAAAAAGAAAGTTGATCGGCGGATTGGTCGTAGGCGTGTTGGTGAATATCAGCTGGGGTGGTGCTGGTGGTGGTGTTGGTGGTTGTTGGGGTGGGGGTATTGGAGAGCTGGTGGTGTTGGTAGCTGTAAGGATTGTAGTGTTTGGAAGAGGAAGAAGAAGAGAAATCTTCTTCATCCATGAAAAGATTGATGCATTCTTCGTCGTCTTGTTGATAAGGATTTTGCCTGGAGGATCTCGAGCTGCTGGAAGTTCTGCTGGAGTTTAAGGAGTGATCAGATTGGAGACTGACTAGTCTAAACAAAGTATCCATCTAATCAAAAGACCCTACACATCAAACAAAAGAATTCAACCTTTGTGTCTGTGTGTGATTAGATTAGATTGGATTCTGTTGGGAATATTTATGGAGTATTGGCCACAGGAGAAAGAAAAGATATGGAGTTTTGAGTGTCTTTTAACTGTAAACTGTGTGAATCTTGAACTTGGAAGTTTGCTAGCAACCCAAGCATTTTTTTCTTGTTTCTTTTCTTTTTTATCAACATAAAAAGATGGATGGAGGGGAAGAAGAATCTAAGGAAAAATTTGATTTTGTCAATGGGGAATCGATGGAGTGGAATGGTGGGGTGGGTGGTTTTAAAGTTCTTGTTTTATGAATAGTTTTTATAAGGGGTTTTAATTTCTTGACTCGAATGTGGAAGTTGGTAGACTTGGAATTGTTCTGACAAAAGATGCAGATAACGAGGAAAAAAGAAAACAAGGTCCAGATATATATCATCAAGCGGCTGCTAGTGGGATTAGCTTTTCATACATCTTTACATGTAGGCTGAGAGAGAGAGAGAGAGAGAGAGAGAGTTCTGTATGGGAATATGAAATTAAAAAAAAAAACAAAAAAGAATGAATGATAGTTAGTGGGAGCAGGCGTGACAAATGGGCATTGGGAGGGGAAGAGAAAGAGACACGAGAAAAGCTGCCGGCGTGCATCATCATCATCAAGCCCACCACGCACCACCACCAACACCGCCAATTCCACTCATATTCTTTGCCTCCTAATCTCTCTCCGAACTCTGCCAACATTTCCCTACTTTTTTTGTTTTTCCCTTTTTTACATTAATATAAAAAAAACTTACATACACGTAATTATATTTGAATTTTTAGAATTTTAATGAATAAAATCTATTACTATGCATGGAAAATCCAATTTCATAAGATATTGTGATCAATTGCCGTTGGAAAGTTTTGGCCTTATAAAATGTGTATATAACAATAGAACAAATATAATATAAATTATTTTAAAATCGTCTATTTTTTTAATGGGAATAAAATATTGTTTCGTGATAAATTTAGTCGAAGAATTTTAAGAAAATACACATATTCTTCATTATTATATATTGCATTATTTGATTCTACTCGATATTATTAGCAGATATAAAAGGTCAAATTTTTCTTCAAAATATTGTGTTTGGCAGGAGGCTACGCCATTATGAAAAATTGATTCAATGAGGAGGAATTAATTTTTAAGACTACTCACGATATTTTTAGTATGAAATAAAATTTAATATTGTCAAATTTAAATATTTTAATTTTTTTTTACTATATTTAAGATTCAAATGTTAGCTATCAAAATACTATATTTATGATCATCTCCTGAATGCAGCGCATGCTCTTCACTTTTCTCTTCTACCCGTGTCATAATTCACCACCAATGACCAAATGTTCTCAGAGCACAAGATCATCTTTTTAGATAATCGATAGGGACTCCACGTATGTAGGGAAGAAAAAGACTAGAAAATAATAGAAATGGGTAACACGATTTCGACAACTGGAGTGAGAGGAAACTAAAGAAAAAGAGATTTCAAAAAAAGAGCAAATAAGAAGAAATTGAAGGAAAACAAAAGGGTTGAATCTAATAATTTTTTTTTTACCACGCACTTAAGAAGTCTTCTTTTCTTCATTTCTTTTCTTTCTTTAATATGCGGATAATTGAAGCAACGATGGACTAAATTATACAAACTATGTGTAATTAGTTTAATAACTGTAATAAATGCAGTACCTAAATGTATTTAATTAATATAAAATCTTGGATAAAAAATATCTGTCCCACTCATTAATCATATATATTTAACAAACGTATTGAGTTAGGGATGGCAAGAAATCCTCAGCTTGGATTTCTCTCGGGGATCTTTAAATTCAGGTAATTTTTCTCCATTGGGATGGGAATGAGGATGAAAATTACCCAAAATTAATTTGTGGGTGGGATGGGGATCATACTCCTCATCTCGTGCTCCTTGTCCCCATCAAATAACTATAATGCTCTTAATTGTGCTTAAATTTGTGTAATATTGTTTGATTATTTTAGTAATTTCATTTAAATTACAAGATTCAATGAATTATAAAATATAAATAATAAAAAAATATAATTTAAATTTAATTTTATTTCTAAATGCTAATTTTTATTTCTAACTTTTAGTCATAAATTTAAGATGAATTGATAATATTGTGCTATTTTGAGATCCCCGCGTATCCTCACAAGTACTCAAGGAATAGGGATAGAGGGTAAAATTTTCCTAGAAAAAGAATTTAGAACGAAAGCAAAGGAATGGATGGCGTTTGGAGATGGGGATGGGAGAGAAGCCAGTAGGTCCTCGCCCCGTTCTTGTGCGGGTGCCATCCTTAATATTGGGGCAGCCTTTTAGATTATAATTTTTTATTTTTTATTTTCTCTTTTTTTTTTCAACCTACAGGATACGAAAATTTAAATTCGATGACCCCACTAAATTAAAATTACAAAAGTTAAATACGAGCAACACGCAAGACATTTTTAAATTTCAAAGGACGCGCTTTAGTTTTGTCTGCTTGATTACTAAAGGCCACGCGGATTTGCAGATTGACATATTCTTCCCCCTTTATATTATGGTACTTTGCTTCCTACGAAGACTAGCGGTTGCTTTCCCCCTACCTAAATAATTCAAAATTTTCATACATCTACGAAATTGAAAAAGAAAAAGAATTCGAGACAAATTGCTCTTTTACTGCACATAAATTTTTACCCATGCTTATCAATGATTGGAAAATTTTCCTTGTTTGGACAGACGCTGTCGGTTTTTGAGAATGGGGTAATATTATGTAGTTTGTATCGGAGACAAATTATGCACAGTAGAGCACAACTCACAAGGGACAATGCCTCCCAAAATCCAAGAAAAATTCATGGCTTTCTTCGCTTCCATTCAGTCTCGGCCGTCTAGTCGTCGGCACTAACTGGGTCCAAATTCCTAAGAATGGATTATTCCTTGGTAGAGTTCTTCTTTTTACATTCCAAGTATACTATTTTTTATTATTTTTAATTATTTTATATCATTCTAGCAGGTACTGCATGTAATTCTACATACATAAATTTTTTTTAAATGTTCAAATGATGTAATTTTTCTAATATTTGAACGTGACATAGCCAACCAATAATACTTGGTCAAGTAAGAGATACGACACGGGATAACGCAATTGGCTATCTAACTCAGCCCGTTAATGATCAACCAGGCCCAATTTCATTTGGCCCATTCTGCTAGCACGAGTATCAACATCGTGTCCGATTGATTAGAGTGTGATTGATTAACTCAATTATAATTATTCAGCGCTCAACCAAGGAGACATTTGAATCCAACAGAGTTTCATCGCCTCGACCAGAGCATGTGCAGATTACTCGTAGATGAGGATACATCTTGACCCTAAGAGGTCAATTAGAGCAATTTAAAGCAGCTCCATGCCACCGGACACAATCGCATTGAATGTCCTGCAATCATCTCTTTGCTGCATTAAATGTTTTGACAAATAGCGTGCTTCTGCATTAATGATGCATACTACCTCTTGTACCACCCTCCTTCAGAGCTAGAGTAGTGTAGAGCTGAAGGAGGCACCACTTGGCAAAGTATACAAAAGGGAGAAGACCTAAAAGTCTTCAGGTAATGACAAAGGCCATCTTTGTATAAGTAAAGGTATCATTGATATATCAACCTCTCCAAAAAAGACTATAAATACCCTATTACCATTTTAGTAAGGTATACTCATTATCATTTAAAGCTCTCACTCTGTTGCTCTATTATCTGGTCAATTAAATACTAACTTGAATGTCGAAGTACCATAATTGAGGGCACCTCAATTAGCTTGACATGTGCTATTGGTTACAGGACTCAACTCGTCTATATCCGCATACTTCTTTTTCAACTTATCTTCTGGTCGATTGTATTGGATTGAAGCCCAAAATACTATCAAACAGATCTTACCATCATCAGAATGAAAGATGAAATAGTGGGAAATTTGGAGGCGCAATTCTTATAAGTATTTGTAGGAGTTGTGAGGATAATGTTTTTGTAACTGTTCATTAAGTTAGTGAATTTTATGAAAAGTACCATTTTAATCTTAATATAGAATGTTTATGAAGGAGAATTTAGAGGATGAATTGGGATATTAACAAAATTGATATCCAAACTATTTTCATTTGTCAAATCCTCTATTTCACCCTTCAAATTGAATTGTCTATTTTAATTGTTGAAATAAATTAAAGATATTTTTAGTAAAATTTAGAAATAACTTCCAATTTAGACACAAAAAACCATTTCTTTTTTATAATAGTATAGATAATGGCTCACTTAAATACAAGACGGTTCATAATTTGCTTAGATATATAATTAAAATAGTAATTAATAATTCATTCTAAATTATAATTCATATTAGATATATTAGCTATAGTGACTCATAATCCACTTGAGTAATGTAATCAATAATTTATTAAGAATTGATATTTCTTCGAAAATAACAAAAAAGACAAAAGAAAAATGTCACGCGGTTTGAGTGACTTATATTCAAGAATTTTAAACCTACAAAGAAAATGACAATTTTTAATTAACATCATTCGGATGCGTCTCTATGTAAATTAATCAACAACTATGTATCCTCAGTGTGTGTGTGTGTATTTGATTTTTTTTTAAAGTGTAATAAAATAATTCTTTACAAGGACATGAATGTTCAAACCAAAATGCCTTTTTGGGGACGTTAATGGCCCAACAGAAAGTTATAAAAAATTGTCCTGATTTTGGCTTAATGAAAAGAATATTCGATTATTCGGTCATGAAAAGCACTTTAAATTTAATTAATAGTAAAGCAGGAAAATCGATTGAGGCAAGATGCAGATAGGATGTGACCAGCTTAGCGGACACACAATTATTCAATTATCAGGGAAGATAGGGTTCTTATTTCTAGTTAATCTACTATAGATCGAAGACCAATTGAAAAATTGCCATTGACCATGAGAATTGAAGTCTAAAGATGCGGTTGCAGTGTCATAAAAAATAACCTCAAAGGAATAATATATAATCTTTAATTATACTTGATTACTTTTGATTTTTTTGGGAACATGTGTGGTACTATTTTTTTTTTTTTATCATAATAACAATAAAATCATCAATGTGAATATAATTGATGATTATTAGTTTTCATGATTCGAATACACATCAATTTTACCTTATTATTATGTGTTACATTTAAATGGATTTGAGTTGAATTATACTAACTTTTTAGTTTATTATTCTTCCAACACAAAGAATGCCGAAAGAAAAAGAAATATTGCTTATTTGAAAAAAGAAACTTGAGGCTAATTTGATTGGAATGATGAGATGGGATACAATGCGACAATTAAAACTTATGCTAGCATGAATATCAAAAGTCTCTATAATTATATATGCAACTCCTATAATAAATTAACATGTCAACTATCATGAATTTATTTATTATGCTAATCAAACTATATCGCAATCATAAAAAATATACAAATTATCACATAATAAATAATCATGTGATAACTTAAAAATCCAATCAAATTAGCCTCAATTTCATTTCATCCTCAAAACGCATTTTTGTTCAATTCACGTCTTCTAAAAATCAAGTCGATTATAAAAGACAATCAAAGTCAAAGTTATCCAACGCTTTTGGTTGAATTTCTGAAATTGAACGGCCTAGATGAGGCCATGTTAACTGGGATAATATGAATACTATCATCAACATTATAGCGTCATATTTCACCTTCTTTTACTGGATATACTCCCAACTTTGCTTCTCCTATTAGCGCCATATGATTTTCTCAACTCAAGATGAAAAAACCTTACCCAAATCCAAATCTCGTCTCGACCCAATCATATCACAAAAGCAATTCAAGTTTTTCCAGTTTCATCATCGTGACCCACTAATTAACCCGTACCTATATCCACTGCTGCTCGACAAAAAATAAGTGACGCACTTTCAGCCCAACTTTCCTTCAATTCCACTCACAAGTCCCAACAAACAAGGAAAATCAATTTTCTGTCCTTTTCCATCTCTCCCTTTTTTTCCTCCCCCAGACCACAAACGGCTTCAACTGCACAAGTTCTTGGTTTTCAACTATTAGGTTGACTTTGTTGGACACTATCTAATGCTTCGATGTCTTTCTTCCCGCCTACAATTAGCTTTAAAATCCCAAAATAGACAATCCAACAAGACTTTGAATTACTATATATAGCGATGAATACGGGATCAATTTTGCAGGATTTTAGATTTCTAGTGGTCATCTTCTTGCTTCCTGTACGAATTAAATGAAAACTCATCTTTAGCAATCCCAATCCCAGGTTATTGGTGGAAGCGTAATAGTCAAAGCAAAAACCAGAATTGTACTCCCAAGTTTTTAGGTGAGAATTCTGCTGAGGTCCTTCTCATATGTTCAGAACCATGCATTTTGTGAGGGGCTGCAGCTACTGATCGTGGAAGAAAAGAGAGGTCTACGAGCATTGGAATTTGGCACCTGAGATGTCTGCTCCCTGCATGGCTAGGAGATTTTTCAACAACCAAAGAGTCCGCTAATATCTTATACCTAAGACGTGGTGGGCTGCGAAGTACAATTCTTCAGTGAAGGAATTACAGAGACCAAAAAATACTTCAAATAAAAGAGAACAAAAGGTGTGAATTAATGTCAGTAAGTCTAGCTGCAAAACAAATAGAAGACAAGAAATGTCCTTCATCTGCCAGAAAACTATAATGTTTCAAGAACAAAAGTCAATGATATTTGCAATCTTGGTTAATGACATGATAAAATATACATATTATCAGTTCTCCAAGTCATTGGACAAAGTCTGGCCAAATTTATAAACGAAAAAAGATCATCACAGCTGGGCTTTAGTCGGACGTCAAGATAATGTTCCACAATGAGGGGTATACTCGAGACAGTTGGAAAAATAAGTTGGCCTACTCTCCTTAATTTTCAAATTCACTGCCATCATGCTTTAGAGAGTTTTCCAGTTCAAAACACCATAGCAACAGCAAGGAATTCCACAACCAATATCCCTTGGCTATCATCGCTTCCTCTTTCATTATAATCACCCTAAACCTCTTTCAAATTCACTGCCATCACGCTTTAAAGAATTTTCCAGTTCAGAACACCAAAACAACAACAATGAATTCCATAACCGATATCCTTTGGCAATCATCGCTTCCTCTTTCATCATATGACAGGAACTAAAGACAAGTAAAACATTGTATAATACAAGGCCACCTTATCTTGTACCCAAACAAGCATAGAACTCGAGGGCCAAAGTGACTATCAAAATTCTGAGTACCAAATTGTACAAAATTTCCCAAAGCAACTCTATCAAAATTCTGAGTACCAAATTGTACACAATTTCACCCAATTAAGGCAAAAACACATATAACTCTCAATTGGTCACCCCAAACTTGAAATGCCTAACACTAAGTCTTCACTATGTAACCCATCCCTAATTGACTTGAGTGGCTAATTTTCTTACACAATTTGACTAATCCAATAATGATAAAACAAAATACAAAATAAATGAAAATTTAACCAAGCACAGATGATTTTTCACTTGACAGGCCCAATTTTCTTATCACAGACCCAGCAAAAGCATCACTATAAGGAGTGGTATAGGTGCAGCCCGAGCAATCTTTGATTTCAAGTACTTCCTAGCACCACACCCACCAGCAGGAAGTTCTGCCACTCTCTTGAAGGAAAGAAAGAAAAAGGGATTACCTCAGTTACTTTCCAAGCCAGAGGTGACTACAATGCTAGGCAGAGACTACGTAGTTGTCAGCACATGTCCTCCCTACTCCCCACATATATGTTCAGTGTCATTTCCCTTTAATTTTTAGGCTGTTTGTAGGCACTTTTCATCCTCTAAATTTTTACTTGGTTCAAGCTTTTGCTTAAACAGATATAATTTCCCTGTCCAAAGGAGAGAGAGGGCCGAGAGAGGGTCAAGGGAGATCACAAATGTATTTAGAAAACTTAAGAGCATTTATCTAATGGCCTATATAAAGGTAAAAAAGAATGGTTTGTAAGTAATTTTCCAAGTTAATGATGTCAGCATGTCTAACTTTTCTAGTTCTCAACAACTTTCTCAGTTCATGACATGATAAATAAAACATATCTCCACGATCCCATTTTGTTAGCACATCCTCATAATTTACATGGGAAAGAACTCAACCAAAATATGAATAAATGGGTTATACACTTGCCCTTTGCAAAGAAGTACTTGAATTGCCTTTTAATGGTAACTATTTAACAAGAATCCAAACACCAGAATTTTAATTGAAGATTAAGAAATGCATTATTAGTTAAAGGTTCTTGGTCAGACAGTAACAACAGAAGGACAATGCCTTATGTGTTGCAATTGGCATTACTATTTACCTAATTATATATTTAATTATTTGGATGGATGCCAATTATGATTGGAATCCAAAGATAATTAAAGGGTTGAATTAAAGGAAGGGAAATGGTTAAGTGTTACATGTTCAGTTGTTCCACATAGGAAACTTGAGATAGAGGAGACTTCCTTGTGTCTTATAAAATCAAGTGAGGGAGTTGAAAAGTTATTAACCCTTCACTTGTCCCACATTGCTTTTATAAACTAGTGTGGAATAGTTTATATTGAACTCAAGTAAGAATATTTGATAAAGTGTTCTTTAAAGGGTTTATATGAGTGGACAACATGCGCAACGTCGCTGCCGCCCTGCTTGGCTCTAGCTTGTGGGCGTTAGGGCAAATGTCCTAATCTCAGTCTCATCTTTTTGGACAAAATTTATTTGAAATTTCAAATTTTAAACTTAACTTAATCGTTGGCTTAATCTGATAGGATAAAGGCCAACTAATGGATTAGATAAGAATCCAATCGATAAGGGCTGACTAGGTTAAGACTCGTTGGATTAGCCTAATCTGATCGAATGGGATCAAATCGTTGGAGGTTAAGCTGGGATTTGGCAGAGGGACGTGGGATGCGTTGTATGATGCTGGTGGACATGTGATGTGTGTGGGTGACGTGGCGGAATATTATTGACTAGGTGACGCATTAGAGGCTGTTAACTGGCAGACTCTAACCCTAATCCCACATATAAATAGATTGCCTCTGGTAGTCTTGGAAAGACACTGCATTCGCCTCTCAACACTTGTCTAAGCATTCTGCCCACATTCTTGTTCTCTCTCTAGAATCCTGCTCTTATTATTTTCAAATATTCTTCACAAAAACATTCCTTGTCTCGAATTTAGATACATGGTTGTCTCATTCTTATTTGGCGACTGAGTATTATTCGAGATGAACGAAATAAAGTGCACCTGATTGTTCTGGACCATTTCATCTTGGGAGGAACAACACTATACCTGTTGCATTGGTGAGTCAAGGTGCTCATTTCTTCAAAGCAAACAAATTCTACGATTTGATTGTCTAATTGATTCTGTTACGATACAAAATCCTTAAGTTGAGTTTTCAATTTAAATTTTATATCTCATTTAAATTATACTAATAGCATGCTTTATTGCTTTTAATGCGTCGATTGACTTGTATCTAATTTTAACTTTTCCTAAACTCGTATTTGATTAAATAAATGCTTAAATTCTGATTTATCTTGAATTTGACGTATATTTCTGATCACGCATGCTATATGTTTAATTCTGATAACGTATGTTGTATGTTTAATTCTGACAACGCATGTTATTTGTATTAATTCTGATATTGCATGTTTTATTTGGATTTCATATTGATAAAATGCACACATTGCTTCAATTCTAATTATCTATTTAATTCCTGATAATCTAATTTACAATATTTAATTATTATGTTGATGTTGGTATATCCTACAACAACAATCTTGAAGAAATGAGTCTTTTGTGTGTTTTTATCTACTGGAATTCTGATTAGATATCCTATCTAGGAATCTTGCTTAATATTTTTGAGTAGATTTTCTGTTAAGGTATTAAACCTAGATATTTTGCTTTAGGGTTAATTTTGAAATCAATCATGGTTGCAAATTCTAGTACTATTGGTGAAGTTGTATTAGCAAAAGTTGACCTTTTTGGTCTTCCAAAAAAGATCTCGAGCTAGTTCTTTAAGCATTAGCAACAACGCATGAAAATCTGGTTGACGAAGAAAGGTCTTCTTTCGTTGATTCAGTTGACCATGCCAGAACCAATTAAAACTGATCCTAAAACTAAAAAAATAGCCGATTGGAAAATAAAGAATTAGATTGTTTGAGGAGTGATTCTGTCAGCTTTGTTTGATACACTCTTTGTTGTGTACTATTCTGATTCTTATTTGGCTAAGTCTTTATGGGATGAATTGGATAGGAAATATAATACTGAAGAGCAAGGGCTCAAAAAGTATTCAATTTCCAAATTCTTGAAGTATCAGATGGTTGATGGCAGGTCTGTATCTAAACAAACACGTGAATTGATCAATCTAGAGCATTCCCTCGCTAATGCTGAAATGAAACTCCTTGAGAAATTTATGGTGATGTCAATTGTCAATAAATTCCCTAAATCATGGAAAAGTTTTGGCATGACACTAAAGCATCAAAAGGGAAAATTAAATTTAAATGATTTGATGATTGCCATAAATATTAAATAGGAACACCGAAATTAATCTCATAGTGTTCCTATTGAATATCATCCTAAGGCGAATGTAATAATAGGAAACAAGAAAGTCAATATGAACTCGAACTCTAAAATCATTGATAAGGGAAAAGCCAGATTGAATAAGAAACCAAAGGCAAATAGGCCTTGTTGGAATTGTGGACAAAAAGGGCATTGGGCTAAGGAGTGTCCCTCCAAGAAAGCCAAGGCTAAAGTCCAGTCTGCTGGACCATTGGTCAACATGGTTGTTGGAGACACCAGCGAAGCTAGAGCTCCTGATGCTTTCATTGATGAGTACGTTTCTTACAAACTAGAATTATTCTCTATCTATGAACCATATGATTAGCCGATAGACACTGGTGCTAATGTGCACGTTTGTGCTGATAAATCACTATTTATGTCTTACCAACCTATTAGCGAAAAAAACTGTGACGATGGGAAACTCAAGTGCAGCCAAAGTGTTTGGGATAGGACGCGAAGACCTAAAATTTCCTTCGGGGCGCATATTGTCTTTGCAAAGGGTGCATCATATTCCAACAGTCTGAAGAAATATCATTAGTGGTTCTGTAATAGTTAGGGAATGCAATAATTTTTTTTTAAGTCAAATAAAGTTGTAATTTTAAATTATGGTGCTTTCATTTGTAAAGGCTATCTTTCCGATGGTTTGCTCAAAATTCGAGTTGAAAACTTTATTAGTTCTAATAAAAGTGACTTCCTGACTTTTTTGTTATTAATGTTATTGAGAATTCATCTATTTGGCATAATTGTTTAGGATATTTGAATTTTAGTTCTGTCAAATGAATGATGAACTTAAATTTAATTCCTAAATACAAAATTGAATGAGGTCATAAATGTCAAATCTGTGCTGAAGCTAAGCAAGTAAGAAAGCTTTGCCACTCAGTTGAAAGGAAAATTGAAATTCTTGACTTTGTGCACATAAACATTTGTGAGTTCAATGGAGTCTTAACAAAAGATAATAAAAGATACTTTATTACCTTTATAAATGATGGCAGTAGGTACTGCTATATTTATTTATTAAAGCATAAAGATGAAGCACTAGAGAAGTTCATTACATTTAAAAATGAAACTGAAACACAAATTGGTAGAAAACTTAAACGATTAAGGTCAAATAGAGGCAAAGATATGGGTCCAACCCATTTCATGAATATTGCCAAAATTTTGGCATAGTTCATGAAGAAACTGCCCCTTATTCTCTCACTTTGAATGAGATAGTTAAGCAAAAAAATAGAACATTTATAGACATGATTAACAGTTTGCTTTTGAATTCTGGTTTGCTTAAGTACATGTGGGGGGAAGCTCTGCATATAGCTTTCCATATTCTGAATAGAGTTCCTCTGAAAAATAAAGAAAGAATTTCATTTGAATTCTGAAAAGTTAGGAAACCTAGTCTAAAGTACTTCCGAGTGTAGGGCTGTCTTGCAAAAGAATTAGTCCCTGAACACAAGAGGAAGAAGCTAGGTCCTAAGATTGTCATTGCGGTCTCTCTAAGCTATGTGGAAACATCTTATACTATGAAATTTTTGGTCATTAAATCAGAGATTTTGAGCATAGATGTGAACACTATAGTTGAATTTTGTGATGCTACGTTCGTTGATAATGTGTTTCCCATGAAGACTGGGATACCTCCAAATGTTTCTTTAGATTCAACCCTAGAGTCTGCATCGATTCAAAATCATGTGGAAAAGATGACAAATGTGGGGGCCGGTCCTAGTAGTAATATAGTTCCAAAAGAACTAGATGAACCTAGACAGAGTAAAAGGGCTAGAATCATTAAGGATTTTGGAAGTGATTTTGTTACTTACAATATCGAGGGTGATCCTGTTACCTTCAAGGATGCTATGGCTTCTTCTAAGACTAAGCATTGGAAGGAAGCCATTAAAAGTGAGATGGGTTCTATTGTCTCAAATGGGACATTAGAATTAGTCGATCTCCCTCTGGGGTGTACTGCTATAGAAAGCAAATGAATATTCAAAAAGAAACTGAAATCTGATGGAACTGTTGACAAGTTTAAAGCCAGGCTAGTTGCCAAAGGGTTTAAGCAAAAGGAAGAAATAGATTACTTCGACACCTACTCCCTAGTAGCTTGTTTGACTACAATCTAAGTGTTTATACCACTGACTTTCATATATGATTATTCTATTCACCAAATGGATGTGAAAATAGTCTTTCTGTATGGTAATCTTGAGAAAGAAATCTATATGAATTAGTTAGAGGGATTTGTAGCTTCCAGAAATGAGCAAAAAGTTTGCAAGCTTGTTAAATCACTTTACGGTTTGAAACAAGCACCTAAACAATGGCATGAAAAGTTAGACAAAACCATATTGTCATTTGGCTTCACAGTTAATAATAGTGACAAGTGTGTTTACTGCAAAGTTGAAGGTGATAACTGTATTGTATTATGCCTGTATGTGGATGACATTCTGTTAATAAGCTCCAACACTAAGATTATCAATAAGACTAAGTGTTTCTTAAAGAAGAAGTTTGAAATGAAAGATATGGGTGTTGCAGATATGATTCTTGGACTTAAGTTGACTCGCTCAACTGAGAGTATAGTAATTTCTCAATCTCACTATGTTGAGAAGATAATTAAGAAATATGGTTATAAACAAAGTAAAATCGCCAAAATACCATATGATCCTTCAGTGGCTCTCTTTAAGAATGAAACTGGTGTACCAGTGTCTCAATTGAGGTATTCTCAAATAATTGGTAGCTTGCAGTATCTTGCAAATGGGTCAAGACCAGATATCTCATTTGCGGTCTCTAAACTCGCTAAATATACAAGTTGTCCCAATTGAACCCATTAGGAGGCTTTGAATAAGGTACTTTGGTACTAAAGGGCTCAACTTTACTAGCCTTACACTATAAGAGATTTTTGCAGTGTTGGAAAGGTATAGTGATGCTAGCTAAATAGCCAAAAACTCTTAAAGTAATGGGTGTATAGGGTATGTATTTACCTTGGGTGGGGGCACTGTCTCTTAGAAGTCTACTAAATAGACTTTGGTAACTCGGTCCACTTTCGAGGCTGAGTTTTGAGCTTTAGACACTACTAGGACAGAGACAGAATAACTACATGGGCTGATGGTACAATTGCCCATGGTGACCAAACCTCTTCCAGGAATTACTGTATATTGTGATAACCAAATCACAATTACAAAGATTAGAATTTCAAAGTTCAATTAAAAGACTAAAAGACATATCCAAGTTAGACTGAAGTCTATAAGGGAGTTAGTGTCTGAAACGGTCATAGCAATTGATTTTGTTGGATCCAAAATCAATATTGCTGAGCCTTTAACTAAAGGACTTGATTTGTCCTCAGTTCATAAATTCAGGTTGAGGATGGGACTGGAAACCCATCAGTGATATGCCTGCGGTGGCAACCTAACCTATCAAGAGGAGATCCTACAAAATAGGTTCAATACGGTATAAATAAACTATTGAGTATATTGAGGTGCACCTAAAATTAATTAATACTTTGTATCTGGTGTCTCTTCTCTGAATGCCTGGTAGGTGCTGATTACTGCTGGTTTAATAAGAGTTTAACTCTAAATGGGGTTAAGTCATTTGGACGAAATGCTGGTAGTACATCTCTAGAGATGCCCAACTAAATGAATGTAGTTCTTTGGTCGAGACTAAAGGAATTAGGTTGTTCCTTGACAAACATTCATGATACAGGATTAGGACACATGGCCTTAATATGTCAACCATAAAAATCAGTACATAGCCTTTAGCTTGTTGTTACTGATGGACGCAATCACAATCAAGGGTACAAATTCAAAGCTTAAGTCCATTTGTCTTGGTGGTAGTAGAAGTCAGATATCTTAGGAAGTGGTTCAAACCGAAAGATACCATTTCTAGAAGCAAGCTATAATGAGTTTGATAGTCATTATCTTTGGATTTGTAAGGGGATTGTCGTAATTGGCATTACTATTTGCCTAATTACATGTTTAATTATTTCGATGGATGTCAATTATGGTTGAAATTCAAAGATAATTGAAGGGTTGAATTAGGGAAGGAAAATAGTTAAGTGTTACATGTTGAGTTGTCCCATACAGGAAACTTGAGATAAAAAAGACTTCCTTGTGCCTTATAAAACCATGTGGAGGAGTTGCAAACATATTTATGCCAATTTTAGACAGTATTTTTCAGGAGTGTTTTTGAAAAAAATATTTCTAGATGGTTGCACGTTCTTACAATGCCCAAGGTTTTCCTATTTAACTATTTAACTATGAGCAAGGAGCATAGGCAAACTAGATGGTTGATGGGAATGCCCAAGGTTTTCCCAAGGTTTTCTAGATGGTTGCACGTTCTTATAAGATCAAGGAGCATAGGCAAACTACACATGATTAGTTGATGGGAATTCCTATTTAACTATGAGCAAGGCATGCTTTTGATTCAAAGTTGAAAAATAATCATATCACAAATAATATTTCTAAATTTTTCAACCAATGGATAGGTGAGCTGAGGTCAAGACCAATTTTAACCTTTCTTGATGGTCTTCGAACAAAGTTAATGACTAAGCTGAGGATGAGGTTTGAGAGAGGGTAGAAGTGGACTAATTGTTTCTGTGAAAATGTGGTCTCAAAGATTAATAGTTTGAAGGAGGAAGCTATATCATGTTAGTTGGCAATTAGTAGTGTATATGAGTTCCAAGTGTTAGATAAAGGGATGCATTACATTACCAATCTAGATGATAAGAGCCATGATTGTAGAGAATGAGATACTTTTGACATTCCATACAAGCATGTTGTATTAGCCATATCCTATAAGAGAGAGTCAATAGAGCTTTATTTAGATATTACCTGAAGGCTTACTCAGAGGTGATACATCCAATCCCGAATGTTACCTTTTGGCCTTAAGAGTTAAATCCATAGCCACCAAAAATTCTTCCTCCTAAAATGAAGAAGCTGCCAAGTAGACCTAAGAAAAGCAAAAGAAGAGAGCCAATTAAGGCACACCAGTTGCCATACAAAGTAAGAGATCATGTGCTCTTAGATGCAGCACCTATTAGTCATTTGGGCACAACAAAAGGACATGCAATTAAGCATCTTAGTCCACCTCTCAGATCAAGAAGAAGGTTTGAAGTCTCTAATTGATGATACTAAGGCTTATTTGCATTTTTAACTTGTATATTACTGTTTTATTTTCTTTTTGCAGAGAAGAAGTGACAAATCTGTCTACTTTGATGCTCACACTCCTTTGGCCAAAATTCTAAGAGAAATGAAGAAGAAAAAGAAGGCTAAAACTAGCTCTGCATCTGCTACAACACATGCACGTTGGGGGTGGAGAACAATTTGGAGATATTGCTTAAATTTGTCCTTCTATTTCTTTTGTCAAAATTCATTTTTGAAAAACTCTATATTGGGGTTTGTTGTTTTATGACTATATTGGAACCCTAAAATGAATGTTTTTGTTATCTTGGTGGATAATTTTTTGACTATATTTTGTAAGTATTTGGATGATGAATTTATCAAACTTAGATATTTAAAGGATTGAAACGTAAGGCTCTTGCAGTATTTATAATTGGTGCACAAATTTCAATATTTCTTTCTAACATGCTATGTAGTTTTATTCAAAATTCAGGGGGTATTTGCAATGCATCTTAATTTTTGTTTATAAAAGGATTGGGTTATTCAACTTATACAAGCTTTTTATTTTTTTAGGGGGGTAAAAATAATGTTGTATATAAATCATCTTCAATATATATATATATATATATTAGGGTATAAAAAACTATATTTATAAATGTAAAATTAATCATTAACAAATTAAAATTATTGGAAATTTTGTTAAATTGCTATTTGCAATGCTTTACAAAAATCAACAAATAAAATTTTATAGTCTTAAAATTATTACAAGTAGGTCCAACGATATTTTTGTCTAAAAAATAACTGTAAAAATAACTGAAGGACTTTTTCAATTTTTTATGTAAATTTTTTGATAACATCAGCAATTTTTTTTACGAACCTTAACAGACTTACAAAATTGTAAGACGGAGCAAAATCACATGAGGGTATTTGTAATCTCTTCAAACCTTTAGGTTTATTTGTAAATAGGTTAAACCTCAAGGGAGGGTCTGTGTAATTAACCCTAACTAAATATGACATCAATATTCTATTTTACTGATGTTCTCATATTATTATCAAATAATTCATAACCTATTTTAATATACACTCTAACTACATAATATAGAAATATATGATAATGCCATATGACAAAATGCTATTATCATAAATTAATCCCACAAGTCATAATTAAATTGGGCATGATTCATAACTAAATTGAGTATACATCCAATCAAGTCACTAAAGAGGCACTTTGGATCCCCTATTCTATTTTCTAATAAAAAACTCATGCATTAGAGCATAAAATGAAAATACTTGTGCAAAAAACGTAAAACGCAACATACAGACAATATCGTATGTCATCAGTTCGTCCGCTAGTACACATGTCAAAACCAAATGCAGGTATGCATTAAAAAAGAAGGGGGGGTCAAAAAAGGCAGCATGTTTTATTCTTTTACCACTTAACCAAACTACAGATTCAATGGTCAATATTATACATGGTAAAAATCAAAATACAAACCCCATGATCTGTTTTGTTTATTTAGACAAGCAAACTACAGATAGATTAATCAAGACTGGCTGATTAATCAATAGGATACAGAAGGATAAATGAATTATATACTTGATTCACAACTTAAACTAATGCGCCTTCCAGAGGTGCACTAAATTATTTGTTGGCAGTTGATTGATTAATCAACTACGAGCTCCATCTAACCGCTAATGTATTGATTAACCGAGATGAATGGTTAATCAGTTAACTAGCTAAATTCACAGTATGCACAAGGAAACCAAGGATTTCCTTATCAAACACAGCAAACTATCATTCACAAATTATGCCTTCAGGTAACCTTTTCTTTCCAAGTATGAAACAACTTTTTCTGCCAGAGTAGTTGGAGAATCACAAATCCCTTCTCTTTGATGCAATATTATCTGGGAAGTGAACAGTATCAGAAAATTTTAGTACATTATCAAACCAAAATGTAAAAGATAATAGACGGCAAGAAGCTTCTTGGGAAGGTATTGTGAATCTAAAAGAGGGTTGTGTTTTGACAGTAGTCATTAGCAAGTCCTAGATGAAAGAACCTTGTCGCTACAAGCCAAAAATACATCATGAGACAATTAATCAGTGAAATGCTATTTAATTTTAGCTTCAAGAGTACCTGAGATCTTTTATTACATGGCCATGCATGAATAAGTTGAAGCAAGTAAATAACATTTCTTGTTGCCTAATAGAAATAGATACCTCAGAGTTCAAAGGTGGCTCATATGGATCATCAACACCGGTGAAACCTGTAAAACATGAGGAAAGCATTCAATTACGAAGGTTAAGGGGAAACAAAACTTGGATGCATGATATGACTAGCTCAATCCTTCTAGTATAAAGCTTAACTGCCTTGTGAGATTAACTTAGGTTAATTTGGTTCACTTGAGTATCAGATCCAGAATTCAAATGAACTAGTGATCTTCTCTGCCTATTCAAAGAAGTCTGTTTTTACATCATCAGCCTCGTTCTCACCTGTACTGATGGCTGTTCCAACACCTATGATACTGTAACGAGCATATATGAGTTAAACCTCAGATATACACATACAATGTGCTCTACAACCGCATTTCTAGAAAGTGTTCTATGCAGCCACTGTTGCATTATTTAACGCAGAAAAGCCAAACGCAAGTGAATGCATAAGGATAGTCGCAATGGTAAGTAGTGGTGGGTGTCCCATCAATCAGAACAGCATGAATGATGCTCACAGACTCATATTTAATAATTGTGCAGTAGATATGTAAATATCCTGTCCCGAAAAGCAAAGTATCCAGAGAAAAGAATGGTTTTGGAAGATTGATTTGCCCAGGCTTCTCAAGTAAATTTACCTTTCATGTTACCGTAAACAGGTATCTAAGACACGGATGGCATGATGATGAATGAAAACAGACAAGAAGAAGAACCAGGTTTTAGAATTTCAATTGCTGCATGAGCAATGCAACACACCTTTGATTTTTCCAGCTCGTGCAAGCTTGTATAATCCCTTAGGATCCCTTGCCTCGCAAACTTGTAAAGGCACATCCATATATACCTGCATTTGAACAATTTTTTTGTTTATTTTAAACTTTTGCAACAATTCTAGCTTTTGATATGAGAACTTTTCATGTCAACATGCACAAACTAGAGGAAGTTTGAGGCATGTATCAAATTTCCAAAGGCAGAAGACAAAACCTCAATAAAATCTCCTTCAGGCAGTAAATCTCGGCAGGCATCTCGCTCCTTCCTGAAAGGCGATATTAAACTTGCAATGCAAATGACTCCAGCATCTGCAAAGAGCTTTGCCACCTCTCCTATATAACAGAAAATAAATTGATTAAACTTCAACTGTAAAGAATGAGATGGGTTCAATTAGAATAATCAACTCACAATTGAGGCAAGAAACCAACCTATCCTTCTTATGTTCTCTGCTCTATCTTCAGCTTTAAAACTAAGATCGCGGTTCAGACCATGCCTGCAGTTGTCCCCATCAAGGATATAGGTGAGCTTTCCTCTGGCATGTAATGCACGGCTTAAAGCACAGGCCAAAGTGCTCTTGCCTGAAGTAAAAGATCAAGGAATTAATAAGATACCTCCTCCCTGGCAGCTGCCAGCCTCAAACAAAGGCAAAGCCAAGTTATGGTAGAAGATGGGGAAAAGAAGTCACCAGCGATGATGAAATGAAGAGTAAAAGTAGATAAGACCCAAAGGGACGAGGAAGCAATTCTAAGACCAAAAGTAAAAGAAATTAAAGTAATCAATTTCTTGCTTATCCTCTTCTAAGATTTCAAGATTCTCTTTTGAGATTGACCCTGTGGGATCACAAGAAATAAGATGGAGCACCTGACCTTTTGCAGCAAAGTCAACAGTAGGCCATATTCTCCTCAATAACTACACACCTAGCTCAATAGACAAAGAATAACATCAGAAACTGTCTTTCTTCATCTACTGAAAGTCACAACATAAGAACTGCATATTCAAGACTGATCGTATGCCCCTCTTTCTTTTATCAGTCCCATCTACCAAAAAGCAACCATCCAAGGACCAAGACAACCACAGATATTTCGTCAGCATGGTTTCAAAGGTTACTCTTGCACGCAGAATCTAGTGCCTTGCTAATGATTTTTGCCGTATTTATAATCTAGCATTCATGGTGAATTTTCTCAAGAGTGGAGCAAAAATTTTCAATCAGTCACAGCGTCTCCCTTTCATGAAGTAAAAATCATAGGATTTGTAGCCACCTCTTGACCAGAGATAAATATAAATATTAGTCAAACTCACAACTACACTTGATCATGAGTAAATGCACAACTAAATATTACATATAGTCACATTAAGAGTTCCGATCGCTACACCAACCTGATCCACTTAGCCCAGTGATCCAAATAACACAGCCCTTCTGATGAAGCAACTCCTCCCTGTCCCTCTTTTCTACAGAACACTTGTGCCACACAATATTTGACGAACTTCCAACTGTAGACATCTGAAGTGTACTTTTCCCTAGTTGAACAATTAATCGGACACATCAGATAGCTAAAGCGACTCTAAAAAACCAATTCATACCAACTTAACGATGCAAGGGGAGAGTAACGCAGAGGAATAGAATGAAATACCGGAAAAACTGCCACAATCGTCGGTGAGAACATCGCTGGTCGAATTGCGTAGCGCTCGCGTTTCCTGGCCGTCGGAGTACGTCGTCGTTTCGAAACCTTCCATTGCCTTAATTGGCTGTAAGAAGTTCGATCTCGCTACACCACCGCAAATCTCAGATTTCTTACCTCTACTATGAAAGAAAGCCACCTTGGGAAGCGTCGGCTTGGCGCATAATGCCTCAGAAAAGTCTAACACCGAGGACTTGCACAAATTCAACGTTTGATTACCCAGCGCCACCATTTTTTTTATTCCTCAAATTTTCAACAACAAAATTACTGATTGGCCAGTTCCTTCAACTCAAAGAGAAAAATTAAAATTAAAAAAAAAAAAAAAGAAAATTTGCAAAAATGTAAAATTAAGAACGCCATTAATTAATTGTGCCAATGCGAGAAAGAACTATGCGAAGCACGCTCAGATTGATGGAGATGGCCATTTCAATACTCACGAACTGCTTCTGCAGATTCAAAGCACAAGACACACAAAAACCGCAAATTGTTTTATAGTATAAATAGCAGGAAATTTGCATTATTATTTGAAAAACCCAAAAAAAGGGAAAAATGAAAATCGACGATAACGACGTTAAATGTGGGTGCAAGACACGTAGGAATCCACCAGATGCGGGCGACAGCGACAGAGGGACCCGTAGTCCAACGCCTAGAGTGGCTAAATGATTGATTAATAGGCTCTTATTTATTTTGAGTTTGATAAGCACTGAAAATTAATTTCGAGTTTGGGTTTAAAATATCAAAATTAAAATTCTTCATAAAAATAATAGACCAATTGTTGGCATAAGGATACTGCTAGTGGGTGGGTTTATTTTAATTGATAATTCACATTAGCAGTCATAGCACACTCATTTATTTATGCACGCATAAATTTGGTATGCTATACCAACAACCACAATAACTGTAATTATAAAGAACAAAAAACTCAATATGCAAACTATATAATAACGTGATGATAAATAATTTTCACATTAGTTCAAAACTTTAAAAAATAATAGAAAATTTATTACCAAATGAATATTATCTCTTTTATCAAGATTACAAAATATTAGCAATTGTAGAGCATTTAAGATTTTTTTCTCCATCCATTTTTACCCTATTAATGCCTGCTAAAATTCAGGCAAAGAACAATCAAAAGTGAGCTTATAGGATTGATTTCATGAATAATACATGGTTGGTTTGCGGATTGTGGTAGAGAAGAAAGGAAAGTGGGGAAGAAGAAAAGAAGCGTGTGAGAGAGTTTGTTTGTTTGTTTGTTTGTTTTATTTTTATTTTTGGAAAAAATGAGAGATAGCAGTTAAATTTAAGAAATAGAAAAATTATATTTCAAATAATAAAAATATCTTTCATTCATATAATATTTAAAAGTATATTGGTGTATCAAAAATTAGTATAGCAATCTCATAACTATCCTGTTAGAAATGTAAACACTATTTTCTTTTTATATTAGTATAGATATGATTATTGCTAAAATTTATTTTATAACTAATCAACATAATGATATTATTAATTTTTTCAAATTAATAAAAAATAAATTTTGACATGTAAAATGAAACTCCTAATATATATTTCAAGCACTTATATTTAAACTCAAAGCCAATTTGTTAAGGAACTCAAATTCGAATAATGCCTTATTCAAACTAACTTATTTCTTATCTCCATTTTTTCTTGTTCTCAAAATTATATGGTTCTTGGCTACATAGAATTGAACTTTTCTAACGTAGAGATGTTATTACAATGTTACCTGAACGGAAAGTAGTACTTTTTATTCACTTAAATAAACTGAAATAATAAAATATTTTCCCCAATGGAAAATATATAAAAAATATTAATGTTGTGTTCATTTTTATTCTGGGGTATACTGGAGAGTGTAATTTCATACGTGATATTAGAATTAGGTTAGGGAAATGTATATTTGATTGATGTAATGATAACGATACATTTTTTTATGATATATATATTTTTTTTAAAAAGTTCTATTTTGGGGAAAAAAAATTTAACTTTGTTCTGGGGATAAAATGTATTCTCGAAAACAAGATCAACTATGGACTGCGATTACAAGAGATAAAGTAACGCAAAAAATGTGATTAAAAATTTTCAAGATTATATTTCAGAAATTGCGTTTTTACTGTTCACTTATAGTGTTATGAGAAATTAACTTACTAAATATCAAAATTCACATATTTCCATCCCAATGATCCTTAAAATATTTGTTAAAATTTTTTCATTGAACTTCGCGTAAAAAGAGTAGTGCATCATATGCAACCTAATTACGAAGCGTCAATTTCACTTTTTGTTGAATGTTTATAACTTCAATCTATAAATCCCGTGCTACGGTGGACATAAAAATTATATTTAAACTCTTAAAGGAGTTAGTTGAAAGGAGCATACTTATCTTTTAAATATTTTATTTTCTAATTTATTGATTGATTAATTAATTTTGTTTTTTCTTTTTATACTATTAGTTATCATGATGATCCTCACATGTATAAATTTCTTCAAAATTTACTATCACATTTAAAAATTTTATCTAATATAAAAAAATTAATAAGGAAATTCACAAAACATACCTCAATTTGGCAGGATAAACTAGAAATTCTTAGTCAAATATGAAGAACCTAAACAAAATATTAAAAAATAAAGAAAATAAAGTTACCCCATTTTGGCACCATAAAAGATCATAGGAGATATTGAGGTTTGTCAATTTAGTGGGAATGAAAGAGACGGTAGTTTATTTTTTTTATTTTTATTTAAATACGTACATATTGAGTATTTGCTAAATTTAAATATTTCAACTTTACACTGAATTCATGTTGGGTATTTGTTGGTTTAAACTTTTCGACATATCACTTTGTTTTATTGAACAAAAAGCCACTTGATGAGATGATAGTTAAGATAATAGTGAATTAGACTTAACCAAGCATGTATAGTTTTAGTTTGTGTATGAAATTATATGAATATGTCTATTATTTTAAGGACATTTTTTGTTTTGTTTTGTTTTGTTTGTTTTTTGTTATATTTGATGCAAAAACTGCCACTTGTAAATATAATTTTTTTTTCCTTAAATAAGTATTTCATTTATTTTGTTTTTTGAATAAATAATAAATTTGTCTGGCAAACCGGCAAATGCGACATGACAGCTCAGGGTATTGTCAGATGTGTGGCACATGGAGGACCAGATCCATTTAGACATATTTTAACTGTAAGTTCCCTAACGGTGCCTGATAAATTCGAAGTAAAGGCTACTTTAATATGTGAAAATTAGGTCTTTTCATTCTCATTTTTATTTTCATTGTTTTAAAATGTATTTTTATTTTATTATTATTATTTTATGTATAAAAATAAAAAGAAAAATATGATTGAATAATAATTGTAAAAATTTTGGAAAAAAAAATATTGAAAATAATATTTTAATGTAATCGTATTAATTATATTTTTTAATTGATTGTGGACCCTATTTTCTTGAAAAGATAGAAAAAAAATAATTATTTAATAAATTAGTGGATGTTGATGTGATGAAAAATTAGTATTTAATTTTATGTGAATCCCATTATTTTGGAATGATATAAAAAATTAATATTTAATTAGTTAGTAGATTTTAATTATTTTTAAATTAATAGATATTATAGATTTTTTATAAATATAAAATAAAAATAGATTGTATTTTCATTAAAAATGATACAAACAATGACGCTTTTTATTTTTGAAATGGTATAAAATGAGAAAATAATACTCCATAACATAAACAATCCAGCACTTAATTTGTCTATTTTTTGTTTCCAATAATTTCAGACTTTCCACAAAGTCACTAATTGGCATGGCATTTTTTCAGCAATAGCCAATAGGTTGGAAAAGAGATTCTCTAGTGCGAAGTATGGCGCTAGACTAGTGGAAGAAAATGTGTTTCTGGACAATGACCCAAAAGGATGGGAAGTACATTTTAATGGCTTTTGTTGATACGGTTAGATTCGATGTCGTGGATAAGGAGTAAAATAATAAGTCCAATTCAATAAGTTATTTTTGAGTTAGTAAGTTTTGTTTCACAGTTGGGTAGAAGCCTCGCAATTAGAAGAGTTACTGATTTGAGTCTTACTTGATGTGGCTTTTTTTTTTTTAAAGTATATTACACTAATTTAAATGAGTAAGGAAATGGGCAATTAGATCTGTCAGTCAATGAGTAAGATAATTTTTTTTATCAAACTCAGAAACATTAAAATACTCATGCACAAATCTAATTAACATTTGTAAATGTAAACGCTGACGCATCAAAAATTAAAAAATGGATCTATCCATTACGTACCTTAGTACCTAAGTCTAAGCAATTAGCCTAAAAACTGCCTACACCAAAATTAAATATGCACGAGTGATTATGGCATGCCAGAAGTATGCGCTTATATTCTCAGTACATACAAAATGAAATTATTTATTAATATTTATATAATTATTTCAACTATCTATACATACTGGTTGGACATATTATATAAAATAGTTTTATTTAAAAAATAAAAAATAAAATAAAATTAAAAAGAGAAGAATTCAACATAAGGAAACAAATGCAGAAAAGTTTTGCAAATCTTGTCCTTCAAGTTTCCCAACCAAAAGTCAGAACCCACCTCCATCCTATTCATTCCCACCCACTCCGTGGTTAGGCTCATTTTTACATTCTCAAGCATTCACGTGATGGCGCACAAACACCCTCAACCAGAAATAAGATTGTTGGAAGCATTTTTGTCAGTTCAAATAAAATTAAAATAGAGAAGTCTACTCAAATCTAGAATGTGTTTGACCAATTGTATACCAATCATATTGATATGGGATAGCTCAACCAGCCCAACTCACTAACAATTGATTAGGTAATCGACCAGGTCCAAAACTTCATCGGCTATTTCACCAGCTCAATTACCAACATTCTTCTAGTTGATCTGAGTGTGATTGATCAACTTGAAAATGATGATTGGGCACTCTGCCAAAAAGGCCTTAGGAGGTGGCTAAATGACTCACAAACAAGAAAACATCTCGACTCTAAGAGGTCAATTGAAGAAACATCTAGCAATTTCTCGCCACCAATCGCTATCGTATTGGATGCATCACAGCCACCACTCTGCTACATTAAATGCATTGACAGATGGCATGCCTTAGCACTTATAAAGCATGCTTCCATAGTACCATCATTCTGCCTTCGCATTAAATGCGGAAATCTCCTCTATATCCCAAAAAGGAGGAGGCGCCACTTGGAGAAAGTTTCAAGAAGTAAAAAACCTAAAAGTCCTCAAATAAGGACAAAGGCCCTTTCTACATAAATAAAGGCATCACAAACATTTTAATTTCTTAAGAGAGATTATAAATACCCAATTGCAATCTTTCAGCAAGATATATTTATTATCATTTAAACCCTCACTCTATTGCTCACTTTTCTAGTTGATTATATATTGACTTGAGCATTGAAATGCTTTAACTAAGGTCCTTTGACAAGCCTGATGTTTGTTATTAGTTGAAGACTCGATCCACTCTTATTCAAACACTCCACCTCACTCATTGACAAACCTTACCATTATCGCATATAATAAATATAATTTTCTTTTAATAATATATTAATCATATAATAATTATCTCAATAACGATTCAATTGAATTCATTCAAACTCAATTCACCCAAAAATTTCAGGACTATTGTTTTCTTTTTTTTATTTTGCATTTTAACTCTAGGAAATATGCACAATCGATGCAATTTCCAAGATCAAACTTGTTTGATTACCTAGGTACAAATGCTCAGAAAATGTTGAGGTTAGACAGTTGAGGAGTCGAGATGAACGTCCCTTAATCTTTATGGCTGGATTCGAGCTATTAGCCCAGTAGATACAACCAGGCCTAAACGCCTTACCAAGACATTTCAACTAGCTCTTATGGTTTCACCATTGCAGACCAACTCGGCTGAAGTTTGCAATCATCAGGTTGGCTCTCGGCAACACCAAGAATGATAATTGCATGAATTTTGGACTTTTCAAAAATACAAATTGAAAATTTGTTAGTTTCTCACATCAATAAAATACATTAGATTCGATGGCTTTTGGTTGATACAGTTAAAATCGATGTAGCTAGATTCAATGTTGAGGATAAGGAGTAAAAAAATAAGTTCAATTCAATAAATTATTTTTGAGTTAATGAACCCTTTTTAATTGTTAGGTAGAAGCCTAATAATTAAAAAGTTATATATTTGAGTCTTACTTGATGTGAATATTATTTTTACAAGCATATTACAATAATTTTAAAAATAAAAAGTAAATGAGTAAGGTAATGGGCAATTAGATTCATTATTGAGTAAAGTAATTCTTTATTAGAACTCAAAAAATTAAAATACTCATACACAAACCTATTTAAGTTTTGTAAATGTAAACTCTAACTCATCAAAAATAATAGAATGGATCTATGGGTAGGGTCAATATTAAAAGATGATCTAATACCTTTGCACGTAAGTCTAAGCAATTAGCCTAGAAACTGCCTATACAAAAATTAAATATGCACAAGTGATTATAGCATGCCCGGAGTGTGTGCTTATATCCTTAATGATGTTGGATGACTTAACAGGTCCAATCCAATTGTATCAATTCAGGAATTAAGTGTGAAGTATTGGGCCAGACCCATTTTATCTTGAAGGCCTAGCCATGTCTTTGACCCGATTGACCTCTCACTATGTGATGTTAGTCTCACCTTGAACAGAGCGCTATGAACGGAGGTTGAACTCACTTGGTTGATGGTCCCGACGAGAGCTTCCCTCTGGCGCAACTAGGGCTATAAATGGATATTCGAAAATTAGTTTACGGTTCGCATTCGTATACGTTTATATAAAATTTATCCGTATTCATTTAAAGCGGATATTATTCGTATCCAATTAATAGATATCCGATTATAAATGGATAAAGGTATGGTAAAAGCATATCCGATCTATTTAATATCTTTTTCGAATATATATTTATTAAATAATATATTATTTATATTTTTTAATAAAAATCTCATAATTCATATATGTATATATATAAATTATAATTGAAAAATTGGGAAGAAAAAAAATGAATTTAAAAAAGTATTGTAATATAGAGAAAAAAATGAAGAATAAAGTTAATCAACGCAATTATTGTTGATTGACTTTATAATTAATATACTTAAATGTCACTATTATTAATAATAAATACTAATAATCAATTATAAAGCCAATTATTAATTAGAAATTATATTATTTGTTTGATTTTTTTAATGAAATTATATAGTTTATTCTATTAACTAAAATATGTATTTATTATAAATTCATAGATTTACGTATTTGGATATTTATAAATAGATATTTAAATAATTATTATCGAATATGGATATAAAAAAATAAT
Source organism: Jacaranda copaia (assembly GCA_014898725.1). Classification (NCBI taxonomy): domain Eukaryota; kingdom Viridiplantae; phylum Streptophyta; class Magnoliopsida; order Lamiales; family Bignoniaceae; genus Jacaranda; species Jacaranda copaia. The sequence goes on from JACGDI010005774.1 coordinate 92,182, forward strand.
TCGAATACGGATAAGTTTAATAAAATAAGAATAAATCTAAATAATTATAATAGGATACGGATATATCTGAATTCGATCGATATCCGACGGATATGAATTAGGATATCATTTTTCATTATCTGTCAAATTCGTATTCGTATTCGAATATTCAAAAAATTAAACGGATAAGAATATGAAAACAGTGCATCTGATCCGTTTAATATCCATTTACACCCCTAGGTGCAGCTAGAGCTTGCTCTAGGTCAACCCTCTTGTCGACCAGGAAGGTTGACTTACTGTAGGATCCCTTCACTGCAGCAATTAATATTCTAACAGGTGGCATGCCTCCGCATTAATAGCGTATGCCATCTTAGAACTGCCTCTACTGCTATCTCTGACAAGAGATGCACCACCAGTGTACTATTCTGCCCCTAAAAACTAGAGATAAAGCGACTTGGAATAGTACAAAATTGGGATATGACCTAAAACTTCCCATGTAAGTACAAGACCACTTCATGCATGTTGAGGGCATTCTAGACATATCACCCGCTTGAAGAAGGCTATAAATACCCTATTACTAGTCTCTTCCAAGGTATGTCATTCTTCACTAAAAGCCCTTACTCTACTGTTCATCTTATCTAGTTATTCTTGTACTGACTTGAATATCAGAGTGCCATAGCCTTAGGGCACCTGGGCTAGCCTGACGTTTGCTCGTGATTGCAAATCTCAATTCAAGTATCTTTGGAGTTAAACTACTCGACCAAACAAATTGATTTATCCTAAATTCCAGCCCAATTTAGTAAATACGACTTTCATCCTCATCATTTAGCGCCGTCTGTGAGAAACTTGAGATTGTGATAAAAAAAAAATAGTAAACACCAAGCGAGC
>JACGDI010005774.1:102026-128986 GCA_014898725.1 Jacaranda copaia
CATTATATTATATTTTTTTATGACATTAAAATATAAAATGCCACTAACTAAATATCACCAAATAACACTTTTGAGCTATTAGCTAAGTAGATACAACCAAACCTAGACACCCTACTAAGAGGGTGTTTGGGTGAGTTTATAAGCTCCTCATAATATCTTACAAAATGTTTAAATGTTTAAAAGTTGATCAAAAGTATTTGATAATTTTTTTTGTAAAAAAAGAGCTTATAAAATCCTAAAATAAGATGTTAGAAGCTTATAAGCTCTTTTAAAAAAAGTAAGAAGACTTTAACTTATTTTTAAGATCTTAACAAGCTCCTTTATTTTTAACCATTTAATTACAAAATTGTCATTATTAACATCTTATAAGTCCTAATATCTTATTTTATCTAAATACTTCAACTACTTATTTTAAAAATAAGATCTAACATTTTATAAATTTTAAAAATATTTTAAAAGATATAAAAACTTATAAAATATTTTAAATAAGCTTAGCTAAACACCATCTAACACATTTCACCTAGCTCTTATGGTTTCACCATTGCAGATCAAATCGACTGAAGTCTGCAATCATCAGCTCGGCTCTCGGCCACACCAAGCATGATAATTGCGATCTGCTCTTACATTTCTCCCCACATGACCCTAAAAATCTGAGATCGGGGGATTGTGGGCACGTGATTAGGGGAATCCGATTTGCATGAATTTCGTACTCTCCAAAAATACAAATTGAAAACTTGTTGGTGTTCCACATTCAAGAAATAAATAACTTGTAATATCTATATATGGTTTGAGGCAATTTTTACATTTTGAACTAGCTTTTAACATGAGTTAAACCCAATATTCATTATTTGACAAAACTAGAAGTAAGATAACAAAAAAAAAAAAGGTATATATTGGATATCTCATTACATTAATTCGAGAAAAAATGGAAATTAATCCTTCAACTTTGCCCTACCTTTTGGTTCTTTTCGATTTGCAAATTTAATTTTCATCCTCAGCCCTACCCGTTTTACTTTGCCGGTAATTCGAGCAGCAACACGTTATTTCAGGCTCAATTAAGCTTCATATTCGAGCTTCAAGGCCGAATTTCTTACAACATAGTTATTTATTGAAAAATTGATTGAAACTAAAAGCCGAATTCCCCCATGCCATAGACAAACTCTCTAGACAGACTACAAAGATGATATCTAGCTCATAGTTAGAATTAAGAGCGCATGCGCCTCTGGAACACTTGATCCTTTCTTATTATAACAATATCCTCTTTTCCATCTCCATGCTCTAATTTGCCGCAATTCTTTTCCAATTTCACGGACGCTTTACCCTCACTCTTCTTCTTCTGCAAACGAAAAGCGCTCTTCAATCCACTCATCAACCTCTGCCGGAAATTCTTCTCAACACTCGGGCTCTCATCCCACGATTCCTCAGAGGAAGAAAACTCTTCTGCCCTGACCTTATTAGCAACATCGTGTAAACTCAAGGATGAAATCGAACCTACCTGGCCCCTTTCTACCTTGTTATTCTCTGAGCTGAACCGGAAGCTTGCAGACCGGCCGGAGTCGATTCTGTTCCTTACAGAGTCCGATTCATTCAAGAGCTTTCTCATGCCGCTCAGCTCTTTCTCCAAGGTCTGTATGCGCGAATTTGTGGCGCTCATGATGGTCTTGAGCTGTGAAACCTGCCGAAGGGCTGCGTCTCGCTGGAGGATTGCGCCGAGGGTGATGGGGTCGTCTTTTTTCTCTTGCTTTTTGTGGTGGTGGTGGTGGTGGGTATGGTGATCAGCGGCGGCGGAGATGATGGAGTGGCGGGTGTTTAGCTGTTCAATGAACATGGCTTGGACGACGAACCTTAGTGGCATTCTGGGGTTCTGGACTGCATGCATGAGGACTCTGGGGGACAAGATGCTGCAGTCTATGTAGTTGCACATTTGGATTTTTTGATCCTCTGACACTGTTCCACTGTTTTCCTGTGTTGACGAGACAATGTCAAAATTGTCAAATATTAGCCAAAGTTTAATGATGATTTAGATCATTATAATATCCTGTAAAGCAATAACTAACATACGGAGTGGTAGTAATTAAATCCAAAAGGTATAAATATATTTTTTAATTTTTAATTAAATTTTAACTGTTTTGACCTTTACTTTTAATTCTCTAAATTTAATCAGAAATAAACTAAAAACTAAAGACAAACATCTTTTAAGTAAGAACATTGTAACTTTTTTAGTACTTTTCATTATTATTTTCCAAACATTTATATTTTACTATGGGATTCTTTACATTTCCAAAAAGTAAAACTCTTACAATAACTTATTTAACTAAATTTAATAATTTTATAATGTAATATTTTGTTTTTATTTACATGCATACACATCATAGGTTCATTAAAATTCATATCCCGAGTCTCATACCTATAACTGTGAAGTTGGTGCCGCTTGATAATTAGTAACAATGTAATAAACATTTATTTATTTTTTATTCTGTTTTTTCTTTTATATGGTAGTACTATACTAAAAAAATTAAGAATTGATAATCAAATATAATGATATTATATAATTAAAATAATGTAATTAATATTTTATATAAATGAGGTTTAATACGTTCTCAAACTCAAATAAAATGGCCCAAATCCAAGCCTAATATTTTTAAATGAGCCTAAAAGTTTTCAAAAATGCTCTATCACAAGTAAAAATGAACAGTGGACTCTAATGTGCAAATTGTAATATAAACTAAAATTCAATGTTATCAATCATTTGAGAAACCAAAAATATATGTAGCTCATAAGTCTAAACTCAGAGTCGGAGAGAGCCATACCTTGAGATAAATGTCAATGATTCGGTAAAGAAGATCGTGGCAGTTAGTCAAGCGTTGACTCACTCCTTCCAAAATCAATTGTATATCCTCAATGTGCAGACTCTTAACGTCGTCCAAACACCTCACATCGCCGTCGGCTACAGCCGTCAAACTCAACGCCTCAATGCACCTGCTAACAAGGCACGCCGCCGTCTCCGCCTCCGGAAGGAGCGACAAACTCGACCGCATCACAATAGACGCGTGCTCTTTGTTGACGGCAACGTCGCGGCAGAAATACCCTTCCGTTTTCTGCTGCAAATTTTCGTCTCCCCGGCCACTGATCTCCGTCATATCGAGCACCTCCGCTGCCGTCCGAAGTGCCGCGACGTTAAATGGAGTTATGGAGACGTCGTTCCCGTAGCAGAAGTCCGCAATCAAGGAGAATGTTTGAGCCGTTATGTTTAACGGCGGAGAAAGCGTTACTTCATCGGATTCGCTGAGCTGCCGTTTCAAATAGGCACTTCTTGCTATCAATGCTTCCTGTGAAATAGAGTAAATGCACCATCACTTTTCATTTCTACTGAAAAATACCTCTCATTGCACATTTATTTAGGCAAACTAACTTGCGTATAGAAGTAAATAATTCTTGCAGGTATTTTATCAACATCATTTCCCCTAAATTTAATTTTGTGGAAGAAGAAAATTATGCAAAACTAAGAAAGAGAAGTCCGAATTTGATTTGTTCATAAACAGAAGTATTTTCAACAATAGCTGTGATTGCATTTTTAAATTTTGAAAAATTCTAATTTAAGTCGGTACCAAATTCAGCGATCAAGCTGCATCTCCCTCACACCCGTATGTGTGAAAGTGTAAATATGTAGATTATACGAGATTTTAAATTCGAATTTTAACTAAATTTAATATGCAATATGTTAATAAAAACAATTGAAGTTGCAAAAAATCAAAATTAAATATTCAAAATTCAAATAAAAGATGAGAGCATGTTTTTTTCCAAACAAAATCAAGTGAAATAATAAAAGTGATTAAAATTAACCAAACAGCACCTTGTGAAGGCGGAAACAAGAATCCTGAACGTGAATCACCACGTCTGGATCACGCCTCCGAGCCAATGACCTGAGGGAGAAATTTATTTAACAAAAAAAGATAAAGACAATGAATCGTATGATCAGGAAAATAAAAAATAAAAAATAAAAAAATCAAGAGATCTGAGATCAAGAAATTTAAAAGTAAAAATAAAAATGATACCCGGGTTCCACAGCGGACAACTGTGTGGTATTATCAGAAGAAGAAAATTCTGGAGATGGCACAGTTGATGATGAATCTTCATCTTCTTCTTCATAGATTGTGCCCACAACTCCCAGTTCATCCCACCCTCTCAGTCCCATTTCCATTTTTCTTTTTTCTTTTTGCCCTCTTTTCTTTTCTTTTCCTTTCTCTACCCTTGAAAGAGGGTTTTTTGTATAAAATCTTGGGGGTGTTAGGTATTTAAAATAATAATATAAACGGGTACGATATTGTTTCCTTGTGGAAAGATGAAGAAATTCCCTGTTTGGTTCGGATTTTGGTGGAGGTGCATTAACTGTGGACATGTGGGGGATTCATAAATGTCCCCAGTCTTGACAGCATTTAATTCATTCATTCCTTCGCTTGATGAAATTTAGATCTCCTGAAAAACTGAAAGAAAAACGAAAAATTGTTGAGTGGGGAAAGCCGTTCTCAACAGAGGCGGGAGCAAAGGCCTGATTCAAAACCATGACTTTTTTGATGTACAATTACTACATGGTCGGTTGGATGTCAGTTTTTTGCCCCCCAAATCTGTCCCAAAAGGTTAGATCATTAGTATTTTTTATCGGTGTAAATTTTTTCTTTTATTTTATATTTTATTTTATGAATATATAATATATGTGTTAAATATTTACTTAAAAAAATAATTGATTGATAAATAGATACACTTAATACAAATGTAATAAATTAGAATACAAAATCCAAAGTGATTTTTATTGAAATGATAACCAAAAAAGAGCCATGAAATATTTATCGGGAGTTTGGTTGTGTTTTCATTTTCAATTTTTCATTTTCAATATTTTTAAAATTTGAAAAGTTAGTTAGAGTAAATGAGTTGAAATAGATTTGTATTTGGATAGTTTGTTAGGAAAGTAATGATTATATAAGATCTAATAAGTTGTAAGTGGAGAAATATAACAATAATGAAAAAGAGAGAAAAGACATATATGTTGTTAGGAAAAGATATGCAGGTTATTGAAAAATATACTTTGAGGTGAAAATGAGTTGAAATATTGATAAAAATGATGATAACTTGTTAATAATTTATTTTTAAATGGTAAAAATATCTGAAAATAAAAATAAAACATAACCAAACTGCCCCTTGTAGCTCTACCTAATTTCGTCGTTTCTTTTACTTTCCTTATAAATGATTGAACTCTTGGTTCTACTTCTACCCAACAGAACTAGCAATAATCATCCTATGGAGAGAAATAAGCAAAATTACTGATCAATTGTTGTATGGGTAAAAGGAGTATTTTTATTCGTCAATTTAAATTTTTTCTAAACTTACATGATTATTTATTCATATGTTTTATGAATTTTTCAGATTTTCTTTCTTTTTCATCAAACAAATGACATCTTTTTTCTAAAAGTAATAACTTTTTCTAATATGATATTGAAAATTTTATTGCTATTACTCAAATAAGCATGGAATGTGCGCTCACATATTTCTTCATAGCTCAAGTCAGATATATTTTTTGAAATTACTGTTGGAGAGTCAAATAATGGACATGCAAATATGATAGCTTATATAGAGTTTAATATCTTCGTAAATTTAGGAACTTTTTACTGTTCCTTACACTGAATTATTTATACTACATATGGAAATTGATAGACAATAGAAACTATGTAGAATTATGCACAAATGAATTTATTTTGGCTAAAATATGTAACTAACTTTAAAAAACATAGAATTTTAAAAATAAGCGGACAATTTGAGCATTTTTTTTCATGAACTAACAGAATAGGCTCACTTGATCCATTTTCATAAACCAACTAAATTAAATTGTTGAATTTGACAATTGCGGATCCCTCAAATTAAATGACTTAACCCACCTTTTATTTGTCAAATGGGCACTCACTTTTAAATACTTTATCAATTTTCAATTATGTTATCCTTATTACTTATGTATTGTCTGTTTCAAATGGACTACCAAGGTGATCATTAGGGAGTACTCTTTGACAATTCCCAACAACTCTAAAATTATTTTTGTAATTAGTCAGTATCAATTCAATTAAATTGAGATCCATCCAAACTTGACTTATCAAATTAATCCGAACTATTCGAGAATGGTCGTTCCTTAGCTCACATCATGTTGGAAGGAGAATATTGAACAAAGCTCTGGACCGTAATTAAGATTCATGGACAATTGTGATTTGGATAATAAGTGACAACAATGGAGTGATTGCATATGAGTTCTTGGTATAGTGTTCAATTAATATTGAACCTTTTTTTAAAAAAAAAATCTCTAAAGGGAATATATGATAGCTAATTTTTAAAATATTGAATCAAACTTTGTGCATTATTATTGAGAAAAATAGAACCTATAGGTGGCGCGGGATGACTTCAATTCTTAAATTTCTGTGTCATGTAATAACTATGGCCATATGACCAAATAAATCCCCCACCCTCCACAAATTTAAATGCTGGTGAAGCCTCAGGCGTTACTCTTTAGTGCCATAGCCAACTTTCTTTCAATTAAATAATTTTCTTCAAAACGAGATTTATTTTTGACTAGTTAATTAAGAACCATCATAGACAACCTGATATAAAGACTCTTTAGTTTTGTCTTTTTTTTTTTGAAAACATTATTTTCCACGCTAAACTTTAACTGAATTATGATAGACAAAAGAGTTAGTGTCAAATAATTGTACCTTTTTCTAATTATTATACTTTTCTCATGTTATTTTACGTGTGGCTCTAACAAAGTACCAAAATTCATATCATATCAAAGTAATTTAGAATGACTTAGATGTTACAAAACATACCTTCCGTATGAAAAATTCTTATATTTATATATAAGGGAAATGAAAAGAGGCATTCAAACGTTTACTTTTACAAATGGTGCCAACAATGATAACTAAGAGGGTATTTGGGTGAGCTTACAAACTCCCCAAAACATCTTATTCAATGTTTAAAAGTTTACAAGGTGATAAAAAAAAAAATTGATAAATTTTTTTTAAAAAAAATTTATAAGATCTTAAAATAAGATATTAGAATCTTATAAGCTCTTTTAAAAAAAATAAGCAGACCCTAATTTATTTTTAACATCTTAACAAACCTCTTTATTTTTAACCATTTTAATTGCAAAATTACAATTATTAATATCTTATATGCTCTAAGATATTATTTTATCCAAATACTTCAATAACTTATTTTAAAAATAAGATTTAACATCTTATAAACTTCAAAAATATCTTATAAGATATAGGAATTTGTAAAATCTTTTAAATAAATTTAACCAAAATCCTCTATGATATGGGATAGCCCAACAGGCCCAACAGGCCTCTTTTCACAAGGAATACAGCACACGAGACTCAATGTCGAATGATATAAAGCAGCAGGCCCAACAGGCCCAAGATCAGAGGATCCAACCCACTAAGCCCAGAGGCAAGTCACTTTGGTCGACCTGTATCGACCTCATATAAGAAGTCCCGTAGTCGACCCGTATCGACCAGAGGGCAACTTCCACAGTCTAGTGACGAAAGCCCAGTGGCGAAGTTGGACTAGTCGACTAGTATCGATCCTATATTATAAGCCACGCGGTCGACCCGAGTCGACCTGGAATCCATTCACGAACCCATCGTCCAAAAGTGGTCGACATGAATCGACCCCCTAGTTGCAGATGGGACAAGTTGAATCTTTATATGATGACTACACGTGGTGGCAGATGTGACTACTGCGTACGGATGTAACCGCTCCCACCAACTCTGACAACTCTGCCAACAACTTTGGCAGAGCCGCGCTCCTACTGCTGGCACTACCCAGGAAAATAGGAGATCATGCCACGTGGCTCAGCCCCGAGATCTGGGCCTAAATGACTATCATGCCCCAGCTATGAAATAAGCCGAAGTGTACCTGACAAGGGCACTTGGGTAATTGGATGCTTCCTTCAGATGATAAATAAGGCCAACACTGCTACGCTCAAGGTATTGAAACATTACTGCTTTACTACATACATTCTGTATTTCCTCCATCTTACCTAAAACCTTACTTGAGCGTCGGAGAGCCTTAGCCGGGGCAACTCCGGCTAGTTCACGTTTGTTCTTGTTGCAGAACTCAAGCCCATTATCAACTCAATCCACCGGACTCCCGGACCATTCAGCTCATTGCAGCATCACTCTAAATCAATTATCGCCAGATATCGAGGTTTAGCTATTTCGAGATATTATCTCATCGATATGAATTGATGAGAATTTTATCCTTAAAAAAAGATGTTTTCAAAGCAAGTATGATCGAAAGAATCCTATACTTAAATTTTTTTATTTAATTATTCGATAAAAAATAAGATTAAAAGCCTCAATTCTAAAGGAATAGCAAAGAGGTGCATAACTGTTATTTCTACAAACGATCCCATGTAATGCTTCTTCGTTGAAGGCCTTTAAAGACACCACAAATCACACCTGCCTCGCTGGTTACTTGACCGCCATTTCACAAACCGTCAACTCTATCAATAAACATTTTGTTTCGACGGAACAAAATTCCCATTGGCATGGATCGTTATTGTTGTCAAAATGAAGAGATTATGTGATATCACCACTTAGACCATGTTCACTTTTATTCATGGAAGTTTACAAATCAACTCAAAGAGTTTCTCAAGAACCCCCTCAATTTCAATATTATATTTTTCTTTAAACTTTTTCTAAAGAGAAAAAAAAAGAGTCAAAATTTTGACAATAGTCTCTAGTATACGCTTGAAAGTTAATATTATTATATCGTTATTTTATGTAAAATGTGTTTGAAAAGGAAAAGATATTTAGAAAAATACTAACTAAAGAAATATAAGCATTGAATTTCAATGGGATAATTAATTAACCACTTTAGAACTCGTGAGTAGAAATGAAGAATTTTGGTCTCATCCAATCATACAAGTAGCATTGTTCAAGAAATGGAACCGGATTGATTGGTTTGATCGAAAACTAGACAAGATTTTGATATGATTTGATAATTAAATCATATTGTAAAGAAATTAGTTGAAATTGTTGCAAGCCAATACAAAATTGATTGAATCGATGAATCATTTAGTAAGTCATTTTTCAAGTCAAAACTAAAAAATTTGATTTGGCATTTAAATCAATGGCTGTCATTGGAGCAGATTTTAATTCAAATTCGATTTGAATTCGATCCGATAATTTAGGATCTTTAACTAATAAAAGATTCGATGGAAATGATTCGATTAAAAACTTCGTAATTCGAAATGAATTGAGCAAATATGAATTTGACTCGATATGATCCATTAATAATCTAAATTTGCATATATATAGTATTTGATATGGGATGGCCTAGCCCAACAGCCATCGACATAAGAGTGTACTTCCAGGCTCATCTCGCCTATGAGGACCAGTTAGGTTGTTGACCATAATCAACCACCAGCTCACCTTGTCGCCTAAACAATAAGAAAGATCGACGCCTCTCGACTAAACTGCAGATCGAGTGTGCAGGCTCGATCATCTCCAATGAGAGGGCTTAAGTGCCACGGCCCCTAGTCGACCACCCACTAGCCCAATCTAGTGAAATATAGCTTTCAGAGTCTTTATTATTTGGAAGAACATTATCTGCTGCTTTGGTGTCCCTATGGTCCTCATTTCAGACAATGGAACACAATTTCAGAGTAAAAGCATAAAACATTGGTGCAAAGTTCTAGGGATTCGCCAGCTTTTCACTTTAGTCCGAAGCCCAACTAGAAAGGACTAGATTTAGTCAGGCAAATGACCTCTTAGAAGTGCTATGGGCATACAGAACCACCCTTCGTACAGCTACAAGTCATAGCCCTTATAGCTTGGTCTATGGTTCCGAAGCCATTATGCCCTCCGAATTGATACAACACACTGCTCGAGTGATCCATTTCAATTTGATCACGAACACATCTAAAAGGAAACTCGGCCTGAAGACTATCGATGAGCTGCAACAAGAAGCTTACAACACCATGTTGCGATACAGATCAAAGATGGTGGATCATTATAATAAAGGGATCCAACTACGCAATTCAAGGCCGAGGACCTTATTCTTAAGAAGGCAAAAGTGTCCAAGAATGTTGACAAACTCAACCCAAAGTGAGAGGGGCCCTATACTGTTGTCAAGGTGTCAAAGCACAATGCATATCGACTAGTGGACATCAATGGCAACGAGCTTCCACATCTATGTAATGCCATTAACTTGAAGAAATTTTATGTATAAAAGCTTTGTAATAGCTATTGTATTATTTGATATAAATGAAGTTTCCCGCAATTATGCTATCATTCACTTGTGACACTATAATAGCCCCGTCCCCAATTATTCAGAAACATGTAGTCGACCCAAAAAGCAGCTGCAAGTTGCCAAGCTAAAGCTTTTTAGCTTAAAGTTTACAATTGATCCCGTAGTCGACCTAAAAAGCAGCTTCAAGCTGCCAAACCAAGCCTTTTCAACCTAAAGTTTACCATCAACCCTGTAATCAATCCAAGCAGTAGCCTCAGGCCTCCAAACTAAGGCTCTTCAGTCCAAAGAGCCAAGGTGTAGAATTGAGGTTTTTCACCATGGCATTCGCAGTCAACCTTATGTTGACCAAAATATTCATGCGCTTTAAGCTAATAAACTAAGCGAAAAACTTAACCCCAGGATCGAGGGAAACATCATCACAATGTGATTAACCTTCATGAATCAATCGCGCACTAAAGCAACAAACTAAAACTTTTTATTCCCTTACCGCTGTAATTGTTTATGATCCTTGCTCAGTCAACTAAAAATATATAAAAATTTGACCCCACAGTCAAAAACAAACATCAAGTGAATATGATCATTTCGACGAAACCACTCACTTCAATACAACGACAATAACATAAGATCGACCTCAATGTCGATCGATATCCTAGATCAATTTCATTATGTTTGCTCTCATCGATTCAAATTAACCATGATTATTCTTACGAGAGTTATGTTACTTATGATCAAATGGTTGTCTATCAACTACCCACATTCAAACAAAATAAAAGCATAAAAGTAAATGATGAAACATATCAAACAGCAAGAACAATTTCTCATTAACTTTAAAGACTTGAATACCAAGTTGACTTACAAAAAAAGAAAGAAAAGAACGAAAAGATTACAAAGTAACTTCTCACAAGGTGACCAGACTTTTGAGCAGAAACCTCAGCAGTTACTCGACCCCGTACCCTCATTCTGAGCCCTCTAAGTACCCTCTTTTATAGCTTGATTGAGCTCATCGCTTGAGGGGATAGCAACCACAACTGAACTGTCCATCTCCTGCTCGGGCTCAACAGTGTTGAGTGAGAGAGCAGCTGGCATTGGTTGGGACGATCCTACCTAGTGGACCAGAAAGTCACTTTGGCAGGATGGTAAATATTCAGTGGTGTCGACCATGCTGTCCTGGATCTTAAAGGCAAAGTTATTCACAAAGTCGAACTCCTTTGCCATCGCAGCCAGCTTCTCCGCCACCTCAACTTTCTTCCTCTGTGTATCCATCAGAGGCTCAATCAGGTCACCTTCTACAACCCTCTTTTTAGCTACCGCCTCCTCAGGCTTGGGATATGGTTGCAGCTTCTCATCGAGGATAAGGCTGATACAGGCCTTGTCCTCTAGTAAGAAAACATAGCCCAAATACTTCAGTTGCTTCACAACTTTCTCAAACGCATTCTTTGTATCGTCCAGGGAGAAGACAACACTCAAATTCTGAAATGCCGAGCATAGCATGAACTACTACACTATCTCCCGTCGCATGAGTGAAAGCTTTCTATAAAATTTTGCTTGTGTATCTTGCATAGCAGCATTATATTCAGCGGTTTGACCAAAGTCATAGCTTTGCTGCACATCTAGTCAAACCCTATGCAATAGCTAATCCGTCTTACTTTTTTCTTTGATTGCAATTACTAGCTAACTATCCTTTATCACAAGTTGATTGCAGAGGTCCTCAACCTCGTTTATCAACTGATTAACCCTAGCTCGAGCGAACTCTGCATTTTCATTATCTCCATTTCTCTTCTTCTTATAACTGCTCCCAGTCAGCCAAGGCCAATTCCGACCTTCTGTAGAAATGGTAGCCCAGTTGGCTCACCTAAAAGGAAAAAAAATATCAGTAAATTATGCTCGCCCAATAGCAAATATCATTCGATGAGAAATGTGAATCGACCATACACATACCACATTACTGTGATATTTCAGAGCCTTGAGTGCAGCAGCTTGGCTTAGATTCATGAATTTTCTCTGGTCGATGCGAAAAGCCCGGCCATCATCACTTTGAACAAAGCAGCTTTAGTTGCCCCGCCAACACCATTAAATGTGAATTGTGCACGACCACGGTAAGTTTTGTCCCAAATAGATAGTACCCGATTGATTGGCTCAATGTCGTAGCCTTCCCTTTACCTTTCTTGACCATCATTCTTTTTCTGGCAAGCATTACTTGCTCGATCATCTGCCTCTTGCCTCAATAAATGGGGCTACTGCCTATTGTTACCACAGGTTGAGCGGGCTATGCGCTCTAAGATCAAGGCACCTATTGAAGGGATAGGGCCACAGCCAGGGTAGCCTCCCCTTGAGTCACTATGGCTTAGCAATGCTCCTCATTCCTCTGTGCTCAGGCTAATGCTTCTTACCTCACATGATTCATAGTTTCCTCATGATCTGCCAACATTGAAGGCAATAGCAAAAATAAACAGTTAAAATCAACACAAAGATGCATGCAGATAAGCAAGTTTGCAAAATTAAAAGAGATTTCTACCTAGTCGATCACCCGCTGGTAAGCCCAAATCGGCTGGCGACAGGTTAGCCAACACCAAACTCTCTCCTCAATAAATACTGAGGCCTCTATCTGGCCAAACTCGACTAGATCCCGAACAAAAGTGTTGGGCCAACTTAAGGTCACAGCATCTCAACGTGACCTACCCATTACCCCCTCAAAATTTTAAACCCCTTAGGCCCTTAAATATACAGAAAATATTTTTTTCACTTCTGACCATAAGAGGAAGACAGTGTAACTAAAAATTTTCGACAAGGCCCCACAGTAAGGTCATAGAATCCTGACTCGTTAGTGCTACCCAACTTTTGAGATATCAAAAGGTGAAAAAGGTTGGAGAAATTTGCGAAGAAAGCTGACTGGTCGAATAAATGCATAAGGACTACAAAATTATATGTGGTGGAGAAGCAGTTTGGTAACAACTAAGTTATACAGACCTCTAGACCTCTAAGCAGGTCGACTATAACTGGTGTAAGAGGGAACCTAAGTCCACACCTAAAGGCTTCTTCGAACATAGTGATACACCCCTTTAGGGGGCGATGTATCTTATCCCATAGATCGAGAACTATCAGCTCATACTCAGTAGGAACATGATAAAGATCCCTGATGCGTGCAAGGTTACTATAGTGATCAAGAGTGAAGAGTCGACCATGCGATGTTGTCACCTCACTTGAGCCAGTATCAACCCTAGAAGTAGCACGCTCGTCACTCAAGCTGCTGGAGATCGAGTTATCACTTGACAAACTACTTAGATCAATCCCACTACAACCCTCTCCCTAAAGTGGTGCCCCATATGACCTAGTAACCTCACTGTCAGAAGTAGTTAACATGCATAAGGAAATGTAAAGCTTCAAAAGGCAGAAAGGAAAACTTACAAATTTGGCAAACTTTAAGGCACTCGACAAGAGGTGGAAGGCACTGTAAATATGCTACTAGACTAGATGCAAAGCAGTGAAAGTTAAAATGAGCATTTAATCATGCCTATTTATAGGCACCTGGGCATGGAAACCCAATTGGCATTAATAATTGCACAGCTGTTGTCTAGCGCTTTACATAGCTCAATGTAATAGGTGAATTAAATGCACCAAAAACCTAGTCGAATGCTAAAACCCTAGTTGAATATGTAAAACCAATCAACACGTCCTAAGCTTGGTCAATTCTCCTAAACCACCATTTAGCAACGTAACTACTCCCTGCTCCTTCTCGTTGACAAGCTCGATCAAGAATCGGGAGTAGGGAGGACTCATGATATTGGATTGCCCAGGAGGCCAGCCCAGCTTAACAACTATCGACATAAGAGTGTACTTTCAGGCCCATCTCACTTATGAGGCCTGCTTAGGTTGTCGACCCTGATTGACCATCCGCTCACCTTATCGCCTAAACAATAAGCAAGATTGGTGCCTTTCAACTAAACTACAAATCAAGTACATGGACTTGATCGACTCCGATGAGAGGGCTCAGTGCCACGGCCCCTAACAGTCGCCCACGCCAAGAAGCTAGTTCTATGGTCGACCCTAAAGCAAACTAGGGAGGTCGTTTTAGGACCTAATTGTATCTCTGTTGTATTAAATGCCTTGACAGACAGCGTGCCTCCGTTTTGATGGTGTATGCCGCCCCAGTACCACCCCTGTCGCTACTCCTAAAAGGAGGTGCACCACCAGTGTACTGTTCTGTTCCTAAAAGCTAAAGATAAAGCCACCTGTGATAATACAGAGATGGGAGATAACCTAAAGCTCCCTATATAAGGACAAGAGCCCTCTATACATGATAGGGATATCTTGGACATATCATCCACCTGGAGAATGCTAGAAATACCCCATTACTAGCCACTCTTAAGGTATGCCATTTCTTACTAAAGCTCTTACTCTGCTGCTTAGTTATTCTAGTTGACCCTGTACTGACTTAAGTG
The DNA here is from genome assembly GCA_014898725.1 of Jacaranda copaia. NCBI lineage: Eukaryota > Viridiplantae > Streptophyta > Magnoliopsida > Lamiales > Bignoniaceae > Jacaranda > Jacaranda copaia. The sequence goes on from JACGDI010005774.1 coordinate 116,759, forward strand.
TCGAAGTACCTTAATCGAGAGCACCTCGGCTAGCTTGACATTTTACTCGTGATTGCAGATCTTAGCCCAAATTTTTTTGGAGTTAGATCACTTAACCAACCAAGTCGAATTACCCTAAACACTAGTTTAATCCAGTAAAATACAGTTTTCACCCCATCTGTATTATATATATATAAGTAGGTTTCTATAGCAATGCTAAAATGAAGTTTTGGACAAAAAAATTAATGAGCTTCTATGCAATATATCAAATCAGTTAATTTTCATATAAAATGTTAGATTTGGAAGTTATCTACATCATAATTGCATCACTTGGTTATCTATTTTTATAACAAAAAATGATATAGGAAAAATAATGAATAGAAGCTGAAAGTTGTGATATAAAAGAATGCAATGCAAATCTTAATTTGATCAAAATGAGTTTCTTTTTTTATAAAACTTTAAGCTTATAATTAATTGAATGAAAAATCAAATATATATGCATTTATAATTTCAAATAAGTACTATTATCAACAACAAAACCTAAAATACAATGATATGATAAATGAATGTGATTCAGTTATATTGTATTATTGCTTTTATATGATAAATAGACTTAAAAATTTATTCGTTAATATGCTGTTTATATGTTTTTTTAAGGTTGAATGTTTTGGATTTAGATTCTACTAATTTTTTTAGAAAAATAACAAATATATGATTTTTAAGAATATTCGAATTCAGATTTTTTTTTAATATTCGATTTTTATATGGATCTAGATATAGTTATAATAGTGAAAATCTTATAGGATGTTGGGTCGAATTCGGATATGTCATATTACTGTCAAATTTAAATTCGGATTCAGCATGATCTAATCCTAATCTGACCCATTGACAGCCCTATTTAAATTGATTTATGGACATTTCTGCGAAGTAAAGTTTGGAGATAATTCCATAACAACTAGGCAATTTTTATGTTTTCCTCATATCTATTTTTGCATTTTTTTGATATTTTTTAATATATTTATATAATATTAAATATAATTATGATATTACACTAATTGAATCGATGGTTAAGCTGATGGAACTAAATAACCAATCATTAGTGATCGATTTCTCAGACATTGATAACTAGGGATGGCAGTTGGGTGTGTTTGAGGCCGATTAAGCTCACCCCATACCCTGTCCCGTGATACCATACCCCACTCCATATCTATCCTGCCCCAAAAAGGCCTTGCCCCACCTCACTCTCCTTGTTCCATTGAGTTGGCGTGTTTAATCCGCCAACTTGGAAAGAATTAAAAAAATCAAAATTAATTAATGAAAGCATTGAATCAGAATCATTTGAAAGCAATTAAAATTCAAATTTTAAATACAAAAATGAAAAATCCATGCAACGAAGATAAGATTCTAGAAGCAAAATATGATATAATAATATAATTGAAGTAATAACCAGCATAACATCCAAATTTTTATATATTATGAGTTTGTGATTGTAAATTAAAACAAAAAAAACTCAAAATTTTTAAATCCAACAAGCTTCCACCATATAATTCTAAATTATTTGGAAAGCGGGACCCTAAGCTATTTGGTTTGGACATTATTTTTAATTACAAAAATATAAAATAAATTACAAATAATATATTTATTATATATAATATTTATATGGGTGGGGCGGCTGGGCAGGTTTGGGGTATGGTCAGTAAACCCCATACCCTGCCCCAAATAATTCAGGTTAAGAAAATTGTGCCCCATATCCCATTAAGTTGCCCCAAATTTATCTCATTCGAGATGAATTGAACTCGAGTTCGAATTTTGCCTTGGCTTATTGCCATCTCTATTGATAACTAATTTCTTGGAAACTGGAACATTGTAATGGCGTCATTGATAAAGCCCTAAGAAGAAATTCAAATTAAATGGACCTCATACCCAGTAAGCTCCACATTTCCAAAAAATAAACTATATGGGCCGAAGGCCCATCTACACAACTAATTAAATATGCGTGCCCTGGCCCAACTCTTTAAGCCCGATCAGCATCAATACGACAGCGTTTCTCAACACATATCCATGCTTCCCATTCACCCCACTATAAATACATAAAAACCCTAACTCTCTTCATCGCCGCAGACTGCAGCACCCACACACAGAACAGAGAAACAGCGACGAAAATGAAGTACAACCCGCGCGTCACTTCTTCCCGGCGCAAGAACCGAAAGGCTCACTTCTCGGCGCCGTCTAGCGTCCGCCGGATCCTGATGAGCGCGCCGCTATCCGGAGACCTCCGCTCCAAGTACAACGTACGGTCCATGCCAGTCCGCAAGGACGACGAGGTGCAGGTGGTCCGGGGCACTTACAAGGGCCGCGAAGGTAAGGTGGTCCAGGTCTACCGCAAGAAATGGGTCATCCACATCGAACGCATCACCCGTGAGAAGGTTAATGGATCCACTGTCAACGTTGGTATTCACCCCTCGAAGGTTGTTATCACTAAGCTACGCCTTGATAAGGACCGGAAATCTCTGCTTGACCGCAAGGCGAAGGGCCGCGCCGCCGCTGACAAGGACAAGGGTACTAAATTTACTGCCGAAGATATCATGCAGACCATCGATTAGTAGGTTGGTTAATTACGGTTGTTTTTGTTCGGTCGTTGTTGGATTTATATTGATGAAGGAAGGGAGAGGAAAACTATGTTATACTTTGTTATTTTTGATGGTATTCTGATTTTGTTTTGTTTAAACGTAATGCTGATAGTTATGAGTTTTAATTGCTTGACTATATGTTGATTTTGCTGATTATTTGCTGATATCTATCTGTATCGCTGAAGTTTTTTAACTTATGGAGTTCTGAGTTTGATGCTTATAGGACTTGCTTTCTTGGTTCTCATGATGTATGACTGCTTGATATTCTGAATGAATGCACTTTGTAGGTGAGATATGGTTTTTTGTAATTGTAGTTCAGGAAATGGGAGTTGATTTTGTTAAATTTGTTAAGTGGGGTCGACAGAGGTGAATTTTCTTTTTGACTTTTGGAAATGAGATGATTTTGTGATTGTTTTGGCGGAGAAATGGAAAAGTAGATCTCTTTTAATGTGATCTTTGCGCATGTTATATGTACACACACAATATGATTTCAGCGGGAGTGAACAAAGTACTTTTTATTGCAATGAGCTTCCATATGGATAATACTACATTTTTATCTGGATATGTCTATTATAGGTCTGCAATGGCAGAATTAAATGTGTCTCATCATTTACCTCCTTTAATATGCTTAATTTGAAGTAAGCATTTTTGTGCTAGTTGTGCAACTGTAAATTCCTGGTTCTCTATGCTCTTAGCATTAGCCTTCCTTGATGCATTCTTTGGCCATCTTTGAGTTACATTCCCTTTTCAAGGTCCTTGCATTTATGTTCTTGCTAATTTCTGCCAGTCCATTGTAAGATAGGTGGATAACTGTGATCCGCCTACGTGTCACCCCCAATAAAAATAGAATGGTTAGAACTCTTAGTTATGTAGTGTATCTGAGTTGAAATATTGAATCCTTGCAGCCCAAATCTTTGGAAAGTTGGTTTTGCCAACAAACTCTGCAGTTTGCTTCCATTCTATTTATTTTATCAATACTACGGCCCAACTTCTGAAATCTGAGCTCTAGAACTTGAGAATTATTCTGGGTTGCTAATTTTAATTATCTTACTTGCTGATTTATTATTTTGAAATTGATCTCTTCTGTTGCCTGACTCAATGGTCCTTTGGGTGATAATTCTGAATTTCTGATTCTCCTGAACTGAAGTATTAATGTTTTTTTCTTGAAAAATTAAAATTATTATTTATATTTGAATTGGTTATCTATCATATCATTCCAGTATAATTAAGAGCAACCAGTTAGTGTTGCTGCAGTGTATTTCCACCGGGCAAGATAAAACGTAAATAATTTACGTGATATTATATTTGGTGAGGAGGCATTAACGAGGAAATGTCATGGAAGATCATTTTTTTACTATGTTATTTTGCATTACACACACACACACATTTATATGGTTTTTATATCCATTGTAAGTAAAATCCTTTTAGATGTAGTTTCATGTGCCACAAGAATTCATAAAGGAGACAGGCAGGCCTTATAGAAGAGTATCTAGTGATTTACTGTAAGGCTTGGCACTGCATCAATTTTATCTACTAGTATATTTCCAATATATATTTTTTTTAACTGCGCTTTATCTGTTAAAGTGACGGTTAAATGTACTTGCGTCTTGTAAAATTAATATCAGTTACTCCTCCGATAACACTTTCAAGTAACTTCTGCGTTCCTAAATTAAGTAAAAGAATCAATCCACAGTCAACTCAGTGCCCGTGGATAATTTTTCTCTTACAATTTCTTTTAACTTTCTATTGTCTTGAAACAATAGGTAGCTCACATCCATCATGGTTAAACAATTTTTCTTTTTCTTCTTTTTTTTTTTTTATTTTTTGAAAGAGATTCCTCTTGGCAAAAGAGACAGACAGGGTAGCTGGTCTTACGAACTCATGCGACTGCACAATTCAGTTTTACCATTTAACCGATGGACGCGTTAAGCTCTTTAGACATTTGAAAAAACGCCAAAAACGACAGAGAAACAAAAAGGGAAGGTGGGTTTTTATTCTCTTACACATGCAAAGCGCTGATAGCAGGATGTTTAATGCCGTAAAACGCCACTAAAAACAAAGCCGCAAACAAGGAGTTCACTGTCCGGAACAGAACTCTAAAAGAATATTTTTCATGCCAAAAAGCCTCAACAAGAATATCAAAGGGGTAAGTTGGAAAACTAAGGAAAAACCACTACCCCAGGCATCAAAGCATATTATGCTTGATCACCCAGGATCTGGAAACAGTATATTACTGTCACTTCTTATTCCACGCTTCCTTCAAGCGCAACACCAAAAGAAGCTAAATATTTTTTCAACTTCAAACTTACCGAGTCAATAGGCTCTCACGGCTTCAGAGAAAGGGACACACCAAACCTGGGAGTCTTATCCAAGGCCTTGGTGTCAAATTCGCTGGATATGGTCACAAGTGATTTTCGAATGAGCTCATGCTGCAAAACAGCCCCCAGTGTCCCATGATTATTAAGCCTCATTTTGATGAGTGTCAGGCTGTCAATGGCATAAGATCCTCCAACTGTAAATGTGTTCTCGTTTGTGGAGAATTTTCTGGTGATCTCTCCCACAGCAGCACACCTCTTTAATTGATCCAGGTAGTGTATGTATGATGCCCTTATAGTGTCCCCTTTGTCACCCCTTCAAGGATGGGAATAAAAGACTAAACTTTCCCACATTGAACAAGATAAAAGTTTGTATCAACCTAGCAACTAGATTTTAGGACTTACAAAATTACTGAGGCACAAGAATCTGGTTTGGTCACAGTAATGCCTGCAGTGTATTTTGTCAAGTTACCCGAAGTCGTCTCATATCCTGCCTCTGCACCCAAAGCAAACGTGGGGGTACCAAGGGTTACTGAAAAATCAATTGGAGGGGATTGGTTCAGACCAACAGCTGCAGCCAGGGATGCATGAGGGTGAAAGTATTGAAATTCCAGCTGCACAAGCAAAAACTAGAGCAAGTTAGTGAAAGAAGAAGGCTATTAATGCAACTTATGTAGCTGGAAAAATGGGCAGCAGGCACCTTGCCAGACTCATAATTGGGAAATTTCAGGGTGGCAATGGTCTTTGATGAGGGGACAATATCAGCAAAAGCCAGAGTTGCTGAGATCTGCCAAAAGAAGAGTCAGAGTAATGGCAATGAAACAAGCATGTGCTATCGTGATAAAAGTTTGAGCATCTCACGTTTGATTCTGTATCAACTTTGACATCAACACAGGTATTCTTGTATATATATTGAGCTGCCACATCACCAGATGAGTAGCCTCCTTTTTTAAAGGTGGACGTTGTCAGGGCCTACATTAAGGCCAAAAAAAGTGAAAAAGTGGAAATAAAATGCTATACAATATTCAGAAAATTATGATGTGAATGCAGCTTCAAATCCTCCATAAAATTTATTTGAACCATCATAACAAAAGACAGTAGTTAATGATCATAGCAATTAATGGGTGACTGCTTTTTGTACTGTGAGCAGGACACTGTCAAAGAAGTGGGAGCAAGCAAAGAGACAACTCAGGCAAACCGATATTGAGTAGCCATAAATTTAATCCCCCCAGAGGCAAATACAAGTAGGTAATGGTTATGAGTGGGAAATTATCTTGCAATAATTGCAAAAGACAATTAAATGAGGAAACACATTCATAATGATAATGTAAAGTAATTACATTGAGAGTTTAATTTTTCAAACTCCATCTATGTCTTCAAAGGCCAATCACCAACTCGGAAATCCAAAAAAAACATAAATGGAAATAGAAGATTGAAGAGACTTCCCATATATATATATCAACACATACTTTAACCCAAGAGCTTGGTTGTCACATCAACATGATAGGACTCCTAATCTGTATGACATCTCCGGAGCTGAAACAAGTTTTCTAAACTCCCTACAACAGTTTCCCAAAACTTAAGAAGAGTATCCCATCAAAGTTAATGCCCATCTTAAGTTATGGCGCATGTTATCTCTTGAAAACGAACTACAAATTCATGCCTCATCAAATTTGTCACAACATCTTAGAAGTTAGATCATCATAACATTAGTTCAATAACACTCGGTCCACAATCCCATGCCTAAGTGAAAAGCTCTAAGTTAAACAAATTCCTACATCCAAATTTGTCAACCCAGATAAATTTCTAACAACTAGATCTTTACAGGCTGTATCCATTCTAAATAATAGATAAGTACAAAACCTTGTTATTACATCATGCCGCTACCTTAATAGCATGTTCATCATGAAGTTCACATCCTAGAACAAGAAGTCGAATTAAATCAGAAAATATGCTTTTGAACAGCATTTGAGGATCCCATAATATTATTAATAAAGGCAGTTGCCTTACAACTTCACTATAGCTGTTACCGCATGTCCAGAAAGTAATTCATCCAAAACAACAAAAAGAATTATAATAGAAAAGAGAATCTGACATTCCAAAATTTTTATAAAATAAAATGCCACTATTACTGAGAAATGGCACGCATAAGTTGCTGAACAAAAATTAAGCACAGCATTGTTGAGTAACACAATTGATAGATTTTCATGAAATTTATCGTGCAAAATTTTTTAATTAGTTCTTTTGTTAACTTTACCAATGATAAATTAAAGTTGCCAATTCCACATAAAAGATGTCCTCTTACTCTTTAGGTTTCCTTTTTAACTTCACATGAAAGTACACAAACAAGTATGCTTTGCATAGCCATGTTAGCACTTGAATTGAATGTACAGTGTACTAGTTCACTTCAACACTTTTTCAGGACTCTCACTTGCTATCAGGATTCAACAGCTACTATTGCTAAATATGTTGCTTGGAAGGCTTTCCACAATTTAACACCAGGCCTTGCTCCTTAGAGAATTGAAGTGCAAAACATTTTATGTTGCCAGCCCCAAGTTAAATACTTAAAATGGTACATTAGAAAACTTTCCACAAGTTGAAAAAATTGGTAAACATGGGCATTGGCAATTGTGCAATCCTAAGTAACTCAGATAACTCCTACATGTGAGAATACTAGTATCGTACACGGGATTTTATTCAATACTAATAGTCAAAGCAAGAAAGGCCAAAGATAATGAGAACCTAACAAGATATCTAAAGGGACAAATTTTACTAGCTAAAGGATATTAAGAGATCAACATGTACTATAGAGCATCGTAGCAGCAAATGTTTCCATTCATTTCTTGTAGAAAAAAAATTCTAAGACAGCTATCCAATTAAACAGGTATATATATGCAAGATAATGAAGAAGGTAAAGAAAATTATGAATAAAAGGGGATCAAATTTTGAGAAGAGCTCGCTGAACACTTTTCCCTCGGCACACTAATGAGAGAATCATTTTATGTAGTAAATCAATCTGGAAGAGATCTGATTAATTAAATCTCTTAATCCAATATTTTTCTGCTCTGTACTGTAATTGACAAATGAAGTGAGGATACATGTGTGACTCCTACTAATAAAGAGAAAAAAGACAAGTTTTATTTAATGAACCAACAGAATGATAGTTAATACTTTCATTTCTAGAACACCAAATGCAAATAAACATCCATAACTATGAACGACCTCAAGTAAACTAATTGAGATGCTTTAGGCATCCAAGTCTATAACAACATAGAATCCACAAAGTCAGAAGGAAAAAATACATATCTTCCTTTCCCCTCTTGTCCACCCCCACCCCACCACCTACCCCTATCCCCACCAATAAAAGAGGGGTAAAAAATGGCTCCCAAAATCAAGCACCAGATCACAGACTATCACTGTGGAGATGTAAAAAGATACAATATACAAACTAGTGATTGCAATATCTGTGATTCGATGAACAAGAAGATGTAGAAAATATCATTTTGCCATTATAGATGGGAAAAAGCGGAGTATGTGAAAATAGCTCATGAGCCTGTTCAAAAACAAATAAATCTAGTACAAACTATGTCCATATAAACTGAGTGAGTTCAACTATTATAGCCTATAGGCACATTCAACAAAAGGTATTCAATATTAATCAGGCACAATAACAAGTCAACAAAACACTAGCATCTTTAACAGCGCATTCTCATATCCAAATTACAAAGGTAGTGGAAAATAGTAACATACGCAATCAATTTTCCTACTCCCCCTTGCAGCCTAAAGGGAATAAGCTAAATCCAGTTACATAATGTTATTACATATCAGTTTTGATCTCATATTGGCTTTACTATAGGCAGCACATGACTACCTGAAAGCCGAAACCCTAACACACAATGGCGCAACGAAAACAATGGCGTATCATGAGTTGACTTGAACACAAAAATAAGAAAATATAGGCAGAAACAAGTGAATTTTAATATCCGAACGCAATATAATCAATATACTGCATAAAAATGTTAAACAAGATCATACCACCCCAGATTCACTGTAGGTGGAGACAGAGAATTTGTGATCGGAGAGGTAGTCTTTGGTCAGCAGATCTACGAATAAAAATAATTTAATCAAATATCGAACAGTAATTTTAAAAAAAAGTGGGGGGGAGAGAAATCAACAGAGGAAGAGAATAACAAATTAACGATGGATCGAAAATTTGAACCTTTGGCTTTCTTGCCTATATCTGAAAAGAGTCCTGGTCCCTTGCTCATTTTCGTTTTTGATTTGCTTTAAATTTGAAGAGAGGGTGAATCGAGAAAATTTGTGAAAGGTAGTGAAAAGAGAGTCGGAAGAAGAAGTTGGACAGAATTGTATTTTTGTGTGTGAAGACCAACTGCAGGGGAATTTCGGAATTATGACTAATGATTTTCACGGGATTGGTTTGGACCGTTGATCTGAAATTAATGACGATCAGGAATTCATATGCATGTCAATATGTGCATAAAAATTTAGCATCCAAAGAAAAAAGAAAATGATGTGTTGTATATTTTGGATTATATGTTTATGTTTTGGGAATGAGATTGGAGAATGTGAAATTTGTATTAGAAAATGTGATAAACATTTGTTTATATTTTGGAAACAGTTACAAAATTTATATTTTGGAAACAGTTACAAAATTATTTTGGAAGTTTCGATATATTTGTTTATATTTTGGAATGAGATAATTCTCACTATATCAATCAAATTAATACTTTTTTATTGAATTTTTTAGGTGAAAATGAAATTGAAAAAAATAATAATAACATATATAATATGTATATATAATGATTGGATATATTTTTTTTAATTATAAAAATAATAATAAAATATTATGATATATATGTATATAAAATTTTTGGTAATAAGCCAATTAATTTAAAGAAGCATTTTGAGAATTAGCACTATTATTTTAACAAAAAATAATCCACATATTTAGTTACATTTTGCCAGAGAAAGCGTGACCGAACGTAGCCAGTTTTTTGCACCAAGAAGTAAAATTCGTGCGTGCCAATTGTCGTTACAAAGCTGGTCAATGAAGTGATTAATCTCATACTGCAAACATGTAAATCTTTCATTTCAGTATTATTTTAATGGAGGTGTTCAAACAGCAACCTATACGGATTGAGCTCGAGCTCATTTGAGCTTAACGAATCGAGCTTTTCTATTTTTCTATGACGAGCCTTTGTCTATTCCAATGAGCTGAACTTGAGCTTGGCTGTTTAGGCTCAATCAAGCTCAACTCGAGATCAAACTTGCGAATTAATAAATGAGCCAAGAGCTTGAGCCGATTAGATTTGGGTTCGACTCGACTCGACTCATTCACACCCCTATATTATAGTGTTAATTAAAATTAAATATTTATTTTTTGAAATTAAATTTAATAAATTTCAAGACAAATAAAAAAATTTTGAATTAATAACAAGCATATTATTTTATATGTGTCATTTTTTAATTGGGCAAAACTTATATGTCAACAATAAATAATAAATGTTTTGCCCATCACAAAATGAACCCCTCAAAGCAAGCAAACGCCATCTTTGAGAGGTCTGAGCCAAAAAAAAGTAGGCACTTTTAACAGTAACATACCACTTTTCTCATAATCCTAAAACAATGTGTCAGGATTGTGCAAGCCATCCAATGGAATAGCAAGAATAGCATTAGCTTCATCGGTATTGAAATTTGTTCGAATCCAATCAACATTTCAACTGCCCATCGTAATATTTAATAAGTCATATACCTTAGATTCTCGAGAGATAGTAGAAACACATGAATAAACCCAAAATGATGCGGATCTAAGAACCCAACAATCATACTATACTTGAATAAATTGCCTATAATAGAATAACAAGGGTTATATCTCGCCTTAAAAAATCTCTTCAAAAGTGTAGTTTTAATATTATTTAAATTACTCATAATAAATTCAAATATATTTCAGTATTAATAAAACTTCATAAATTTTTTAAATTTCATTGATATGTTTCGTACAAAAAGATTTTGTATCCTTTTATTATTTTTTTTTTTGCTTTTTTTATTTTTTTTTAATTAAGAGTATTTTGAACTTTCATGCTATGCGTTCATTTTAATTGTCACTTGTTAGTCCAGGGAGTACTTATAATTTTTTAATATTTCTAGATTTTTTTTTTTTGGTGAACAAGTTAAAATTTTGGGAGGATTTAAATAATTAATTCTTTTTTTAAAAAAATGAAAATTGCTAGCTTTCATCAAGTTGAGAATTTTGTAAGGTAAGAAGGTTTGTTTTCTTTAATTCCATGTCCAGTAGTCCACAAATAAGGTATGATGTCAAGTGTCAACGTTTACTAACAGCATTGAATTTGACTCTAATTTATAAAGTCAGATTGTTATTTTGGCCCAAAGTTTATTTTGTTTAGAGCCTGATTGGTTTTATTTTCAAAATTCATTTTCATATTTTTTACTATTTTAAAAATAAAATACATTATTTTTTACATATTTTTATCTAACATAATTTTTATTTTTATTTTTAAAATACATACCCAAATAACTCATATATCTTATCCTCGTAACTTATATATTTTATCTCTTTATTCTATTATTTCTATATCTCTCCACTTATATAACCTTCTAAAATCAATATAATCATTACTTTTCCAACAATATATTCAAATACAAATTCATTCTCAATTTATTTCCACTAATTACTTTTTAATATTTTGAAAATAATAAAAATTAAAATTAAAAATAAAAATAAAACCAACCGACCCTTAAGCATTGGCCCACAGCCTTGCGAGCCAAGCCGGAGACTTTGGCACCAAATTTTAGACAAACTGTGAAAATATGTAAATTTTGTGTATTTTTAAAAAATAATTACTTTTAAAAATAGAGTGAAAAAGTTAAGTGGTATGACTGGTCAAATTGCATAACACGTCTATGTGATATTAGAAATTGACTCATAATTTCACGTGAAATAGAGATTTGCTTATATATCTCCTATGTTTTATAAAATTATGTAATGAGCTCCCTCAAAATATTGGTGTAATTCATGCGCATGCATGTGAGATTGGGCATTCCTTTTTATGCATAAAAAGACAATCATACCCTCATTTATCAACTATTAAATTTTTTTAAAAAAAATCAATAGTCGAAATTAAATTATATAATATTTATTTTAAAAAATATTTAAAAATATAAATAATATATTATTTATATAATATAATTCATATATACTATATAATGTATATTCCCACCCACAAACCCACCCCGTCCCACCCCACCAATCGCCATGGCTGCCA